>JAMKQA010145955.1:0-15247 GCA_024699735.1 Posidonia australis | reverse complement strand
GGACTTTACCACTCTCTTTGTTTTTCTCTTTTCCTTCCTTTTCTCTTAGTGCACCATTGATTTCTTGGGATTTTGTGATTACACAAGTTGTTGGGGAATTGTGAAGGCTCAGAGGAGGTTTGGGAAGAGGAATGCAAGGATCGAAGCTTGCATTTTGCAAGCGAAAAAGTTTCTCTCTTTGATGCAAGGTACATACCCAATTAGAAGTATTTTTAGATTGTTTATGGTCGGTTTTGATGCATGTTGATATATTTGATGTCTCTCTATCATTATATGATAAATGCATGGATTATGAGGTGGGTGTGCATGATTTGAAACGGGATTTAGAGTAGTTTGTGCTATTAGTGTATTAGATGTAGGGTCTAGTGCGTCTTATATTAAACACATAGAATCCCACGTTCATCACAATGATAATTTAATGGATAGGAGGTCAAAATGCATATGAAGATTTAAAATGAATGACATGTAGTTGATTAATAGTTTATCCCTTCCATGTTTTGATTCCTATTATGAGAAATAAAGATGCATGATAGAATTTAGGAAGATTTAGGTAGGGATCTCGAACTAGGGTGTAACATATAGGTATTTTCACATCTAATGTTAAACACAGGGTTTTCCAGCATCTTACACCTCAATAGACTAAAAACATGCTTAGCCATATTCTTGAATATTCCATAGATTGAATTAATTGTATGCCATGAGTAGATGCCTTATAGCTATGTTTTGAATCCTTTTAAGAGGTAGTTAAAGTGTAGGATAATTTTAAGATGATTTTAGGTGATTTATAATGGGAATTAGTGCTTTAAGTTGTTAGACACAAGAATTCTTGTGTTTTATGTAAGACGCATAGATTCTAGCATCCGACACCTTATGTTGATTAACTTGGTAAATTTCTATCATTTTGAAAATGAAACAAGATTAAAAGACCTAGAAGTATTTAGATTTCCCTTAAAAGGCTTGGATGGACATTAGGGATTAATTAATAACCTTGGGATTAAATATTGGTGGATAGTTTGATGGTGCACTGAGTTACAGGTTCAGTAGCACTAACAGGTGTGTTCACTTTGAAACTAGAACTTAAGATTTTGGATTTAGTTTATGATAATGTTTGGCCTTGTGATTAAATAGAACTTCAAGGCTATTGATTTGGCTTGATGTGGTTTCTTCTAAAAAGTTTTCTCCCAAATGATGTGTTTTCTTGTTAGCTTTTTCTTTGCAAGCAATTTTGGGTGTAGTTTAATCGCACGATTTTGGCCTGACAGAGAAACTATCTAGGCTGTGTTTTGAGTCGATTTTCTGCATATAATTTTAAAAATGATTTTCAAAAGGACTTTTAAGGAAAATATAGAATATGATTTTCCAAGAAATTTGGAAAAGAGACATATAGTTCGCGGTGATTTTTGATGGTGATTTTTTCATGTGCTGTCTTTGTGTTGCTTTCAAGTTGATTTTCGAAATAGTTTTCGAAAATAGTTTTTAAAAGGATTTAGAAAAAGAAATGCATGGTTTACAAAGATTTTGGAAAAAGATTTTTAAGATTTTGAAGGACCAAAAGACTGAAGCTTTTGACTGACAGACTAAGAATGATTAATATCCTTAAATAGTCGAAAGTCAGTTGTCTAGAATGAGATATGTGATTTTCCGTAATTTTTGATAGAAGCCACGTGAACCGTAGGATTGTATTGACAGATTAAGGATGCTTGAAGGGTTAGTTATGAATTCAAGGTCATGATTACCGAGTAGTAGGAGCTACATGAGCCATAGGATCAATCTGAATGATGCCTCTGAAGGGTCAAGTACGAGGCCACGGTTGTAGTTGTCAAGTAGAGTGTTGGCAGAGTTAAGGGTCTTGGATAGACCTTGGATGACTTAGGTACTGAGGATGCTGAGAGGACCTACCTTATGTTTGATTTAGAGTGAACTTTTAGAGGGTTTTTAAAGTAAGGACTCGAGACGAACCAAGTCCTTCATAAGGTGACTTGTCCGTAGCAGTGCAGTGCACTTCGAAGACTGCTTGTTGGCTGGTCGATCGCTAGTGATCACAGTGATACGACAGATTTTCATGTTGGATGCATGAGTTGTGGTTTTAAGCTCAAATTAAACTTTTAGGCCTTGGTCTATAGAAGACCTTAGATTTGAGTTGTGATTTTGAGTTAGTTTTAAACTTGATTTGGCATAAAGTAACCATTCCCAGAGTACATAAAGAGATTTCAAAAGATGCACTTGTTTTGAAAAAAACAAACATTTGTTTTAAAAGATATGTTTTAAAAGGTCTATGTTTGTGGGATAATAGTAGTTGCTTCATTGTAGTCTTGTGGCATTAAGACAAGATGCCTGTTTTAAGAGGTTTTGATGTGATTTCTCTTGGAATGCATGCCTATGAGATTTTGTACATTACAATTTTGGTGGTTTTGATCTTCTCGCATCAATAGTGGTGGTGCCTGTTTTAATGACGTGTTTTGTTGGCAAATCTTTAATTTTGAAAGATCTAGGATTCCTTTCGATTTTTTGAGGAATTCTCTTGATGCATGTCACAATGAGTGGGTGCATTATGTTTTGATGATTTGGTTTTCCATATGGAGACTTTGGTAGCCTTTGATTCCTATTTTGGGTGTAGGATAGTTGAGGTTTTACTGTTCTAAACGTGATTTTCAAGTTCTACTTTTTGGTTATATTTGTCATGGATTTGCTTTAGGTAAGTGTGTTTCGGGTGACCTTATCAATGGTCATTTATGTATGTTTTATTTTATTTTATTCCTAAGTATAGGTTAAAAGTAGGTTTTGTTTATTAACACATATAGAAAGGAATTACTTTGCTACACATCAATGATTCTAGGCAAGTAGATTTTGTTTACTAGTACATATAGAAAGGAATTACTTTGCTACACATCAAGGATTCTGGACAAGTTTGTTACTTGATTTATTTCTATTGATTATGCAATTTATTGGTGACTATGCTTGGATTTAGAATTAATGATTAATGAAAAAAAAAGATAGCTTGGATTAAGTGTGACGTCGAAAGCGTTACATCTAAGAATTAGAAAAATAATATTCGGTAATATGGGAGATTTATTGTAATTTTTTGATAACTAAGTGTTTGTAAAGTAAATTTCAATCATTTTAGGGGCTCCTTTTTAAGATTTTTGTTACCTATAAGTTATATAATTTAAAAATAAATTAATATATATAATATATGGATATCTATATCCGTAAATATCCATATTTGTATCTATATCAGTGCAAAATCAAAATACTATATATGTATCCATATTAGTATTTGTTCAAAATTAAAACTTTATGTCCATATCTACATCCGCTCATAAGAAGATATTAAGGGTGCAAACGGATATAGAATATTCGTCCCGTATCCGTATTCGTATCTATTTTAAAGATATGGATTATCCATATCCACGGATACTATTCAAATCTTCTATAATATCCAATCTATATCCGTTATTCGTATTACATCCATATTACATAAATATATTCTTTGATTTGATTGTAATATATATATTTTTAATGACAATAATCATAATTTAATTATTTTCATATGATTAGTTATGTATATTCATTTACATATATTTGAAGCTTTAGACATAAAAAATTCTTGATATTCTATTATATCCATTTTTTATCCATGTCTATTTGTCAAATATCCATATTGTATTCGCATTCATATCTATTTTTTAAGGATATCAATATGTATTTTTCATATCAGGATAATATTTGTATTCGTACTTCAAAAATAGATATGAATATGATAACATCCATGTTCGATCTGTTTACACTCATATCCGATCTATTTGCAATCCTAATAGATATTGATATTTGAATCTACTTGAAAACGGATACAGATATTGAATGTATAATTGTATCTGCTAAAAAACAAATATGGATATAGATATTGAATGGATAATTCATATCCACTCAAAAATGGAAAAGGGTATTAAATAGGTAATCTATTTACATTTGCACCCTATTGCTATTTCACTAGTTCTAAGTGCATCTTTAACAATTAAGTGATGGATCATATTCAAACACAAGTCACTAACTCTTTATAGCAAAATACAAAGTATAATCTAAAATAGGCATTCATTTCTGTGACATAATAAAAACTACTTATTTCTTATTGACATAATTTAAACAAATTAAATTAAAGATAAACTACAATTTACTCCCATCAACTATTCATTTTGTTCAATTTAGTACACTAAACTTTTTTCATTACAATTTGTCCTACTTAACTACCTCGTTAAACAACAATATCCTTTTCATCAGGTTTGAAGAATCACAATATTTCTTTCAGACAAATTTGCCTTTCTTCTAATCTTTTTCCAATTACCCCCTAAACTATTTGAATTTTTTAGCTTAATGTCCTAAACTTTTTTCATTATATCAACTATCACTGATAAACAATAAAAGCCTACCATCAAGTTTAAAGGATTCCTCTGTGACCTTTACAATATTTCTTTTAGATAAATTTATTTTTCTTCCTTATCTTTTTCTTCTTTGTCTTTTTTATTTTTTCTACATCATAAACATTAAATCTAATTTTACCATAAAAAATTTCTCCTTCTTTTTCAAGTCTTTTTTTTCTCTTATTTCTTGATAAACTGATAATCTCAAGCTTCGTTGATACCACAAAAAAATCTCAAACTTCTTTCTTATCACCATCAAACACATCTCAACCAAAGGTTTCAATCCACTTTAAATAGGTGTCAACTACTGAGGTATGTAGTTGAGCGGAGCGTAGATAAAGAAGAAAGATTCCGTAAGTGTAACATTTGAATTGGGTTCTATAGGATTGAAAAAGGAATTTGTAACTAAAGGTAGAACGATTAGACAAAGTAAAAAATTAATGATATTTACCCAAAAAAATAGTTTATTATAATTTACCATAGTTAAAGGGAACAAGTTGTAATGAAAAAAAGTTAACATACCAAATTAAAAAACTTGAATGGTTGAAGAAAGTAAACTGTAATTTAATTCTAGAATAATAAATTACAAAGGATAAAATTATTAAACCATGCAAAAAATTAACATCGTTTACCTAAGAAAGGAGTTCGTTGTAATTTACCATAATTAAGAAGGATAAATTGCAGCGGGAAAAAGTTTAAAATACTAAGTTAAAAATATGAATAGTTAAGATAACTATAATTTATCCTTAAATTAAATATACACCCCCCAAACCCCCCCCCCCCCCTCCAAAAATAAATGTATAAGTTCTTGTGAAAGATTAACTCTTGCTAGAAAGTAATGGTACTTTTTTAGTGGGTACTTGACAATATAGCTAAAACTCAACCTAATTCAACAAAAACCTAACCAATTAAAAGAGCAGCAAGCAACCAATTCAACATTAAGGAATTGTAGAAAACAATGAAAGGCAAAAAAAAACAAGATACTAGTAATTCTCTTTTATCATGAAATTAATACTCACAGCTAGATTAAAACATTTGGCAAGTTTCATCAGCTTTAGAGACATTTCACCAAGTACTCGTGTCCTAAGAGCTAAATCATCAAAATCTTGACGGAAATGGAAACTGATACTATCAATTACAATGATCTTCACCTGCAAAATCATCAAACAAGTAAAAGAAAGGGGAAAAAATATGCTGAAAGGGGCAGCATAATTCGATCCTTGAAAATGAAGAATACAGCATCAAACAAGATAGGCATACTAACAAGAAACAGATGATATGATTGTATGAATAAATAATAGTCAATAGCATTTCTAAAGGGAGGAACCAACAGGGACTACATGGTTCTTAAATCAAAACTTGTTTCAAACAAGAGAAACATGTCGAGTTTCTGTGCAGGTAGTCACATTCATTTTAACTTTTAGAATTGATTGAACAAAAAAGCAACCGAATTCATCCTCTAAGTCAATATGTCTAAAGTAATGCATAATTCATTTCATGGATGAAATGATCAAGGTGATTGAGGGATATACCATGAAATATAGAAGTAAAATTAACAAGTAAAACCCATGATTTAGTTTTCTAAATCCCGAGAGAATCATATCTTACTTTTTACGCTAAGGAGCCATTTCGGCTAGTAGGCTAGTAGATCCATTTATTTTTAACAGTACAAAGATTTGTGGCCATTCCAAAACTAGCGCTGAAAAATCTGTTGGAATGGCTAGGATCAGGATGCATGAGTTTGCATCCTTTAGCATCTCTTCTTGTTCTTTTCCTGCTCATTTTTGTTGAAGTAATGTTACACTAACCACCAATTATCTGAAGCCCATGAAACTCACATCCTTTCTGGCTTTACTTTTCTTTGATTGTTTCTCAATATCTTTACCTACTTTCTCCAACCAAAAGAATCCAAAACCTTCACGAAAAGATATAATTCATTTTTTCCTTTTTTTTTGAACCCCTCCGTACATTATGCAAGCTTCTCATTATACCACAGGACAAATAGTCCAGACGTAATAATGTAATAACCTTTGTCTTTGTTCTACACCATCTACTCTCATCTATAATAAGAACTTTTTTATCCTTCATAAACTCCAATCCTTTCAGTACTCCTACGCCATGAAATTAGACAGTGCAATAACCCAAGAAAAATTTAAGCATCATCAACACATTAACACCATGCAAGTCCTAATCATAAGCAAAATTATTGAGGAATGGAAATAATAGATAAAACATGTTTCTTTTTGGTTATAAAAACATAATTATACATTTCATTCTACAATAAAGAACATCCTATAGTAATGCAAGAAGAATTTTGAACTAAATAAGTCTTACATCTCTCTGATCTGCAAGGAACTTCTCTAAATAGTTTATCACAGCTATTTGCTCAGTGTAACTGCAGACCCGGAAATAAAATATATTTGCCAGGAAACTGCTTGGATTCTTCTGTTCTTGACATGTTTGAGCAACCTTTTTTTTCAAAGCAAATTTATCAAGTATATCCTCAGTACATGCTTGAGCAATTTGATATGCACGTTCAACCATGAAGCTTCCTTCTGTGTCTAGCATCATGGAAAGGCAATTCTTAATCATAAACAAACAACAGAAAATGATACAGAGATGAATGGATAGAGATGCTAATATGTGTACCTATATAAATGGCTTTACCACCCAAACCTCCGAAACCAACAGGGATTTGGACATTAATTGCAAGCTGGATCCTGTATGTTGTGACATGGAATCATCTGGTAGCTCAATAAGCAGTTCAAGGTACTAAGTTATGTAGAAGATACAAACCATACCCCAGCTGTGTCTTACCAATGCCTGGAACACCACCTGAAAAACTACATGTCATAAAGCCACCAGAAGGGGCCGATATACCAATAGGAGCATGAATTACCAAACTAGAGATGAAATAGCAGTCAGCTAGAATCAGCAAACAAAAATTCCAAATTTCTAAGTCATCCATGCAGTCAAATTATGGCAGCAGATACGAACCATGCAAAAGAAGAGTTTGTATAAATGCATTCGGAACAAAAAAAGAAACAGCCAAAGCAAGCAGCATACTTTAGGACAATGTACTAGCCATTAGAAAGAGACATTGGCAGCCACCATTTCAGTATTTCACTAAGCAAAGAAAACTATTTCTTACAACTCACAAACCCAGACGAAACTCCTGACCTATTTCAGTAACTTCTTTGCAGTGTACTCCACCTCCAAGTATGTCATCCAAACCTTCACAACTTGTGGTAATGTGCCTTTGAGCTTCTTCCTCTGATAACATATCCCAAGCAGTCTGAGCTCCCGAACGAGGTAAAAGCTTTTCTCCGTGAGAAGGACCTGCATCGTCATTATAAGAATACCACCACAAGGCACATCATCATTACATATGCAGAAATGGTATTGTTAAAACTAAACTCCAAAAGCACATTTCTTTGTTAGTGCCACTTTTGCTATATGTCATCAAGAATGCGCACCAACTGAATTTTAAAAGTGATTGTGAATTACACGAAAGAGTGTCATTCATATCCAAAAAAAGTGATAGCGACAATACATGTGTAACAAAATAGTTTCCTAGTTGTAAGCTACAATAGCAAGAAAGAATCCCAGGTGACCTCTGATAAGGAACATGTGGCATCAAGAGGACACCACGCAAGTAAAAATCCAGCAAAATCCCAGGTCACCTCTGATAAGTGATGAGGAACAAATGGCATCAAAAGGACAGCACGCAAGTAAAAAGCCAGGAAAACCAACTTTGTTTTTACAGTCGAAAGAGCCGTAAATGATAACAAGATGTGGAATAATAGAAAGTAATGCGGAACAGTAAAGATAAGAGGAAACAAAACCAAGTAAACAAAAAAACCAAAAACAAAGAAAAGAAAATGGAAAGTCCTACATATAATATTATGAGTTGCTCGACCTGATTGAAGGCGGTCGCCACGGGTGTCCGGGAGGCGGTCGTGAGAAGAGACCGCGCCGGCCATGGTGGATTTCTTGCTGCCGGAGTCGATGGTCCTCTGGGGCAACATGGCTGGTTCTTAACTTCAATTTATAGTCTCGCAGAGAATCAGAAGTAGTGGGAAGTTGGTGAGCGCTGTGCAGTAGGATTGTATTTATAGTGCAGCCCAGGCCCATGACAATGTTCGATTTTAATTTGAATCCCTGACTGTTCAAATTGTCAATAAAGATCTTTGATGTAAAATGGTAGGCTGAAGTGGAAGGGGTTCGATCAACTTTTCTGATTTTTCTTTTTTGCAAAACTAGAAAAGAAGCGTCTGCAAAGCAAGTGTTGAATAATTTCATTAATAACCCTATAAAGTATAAAGGTGGAGTTTATCAATGTTTCCTTGTGAAAATTGGAGATAAATAAACTAACACAATGCAAGTACTTTTACATATTTTTTTTTCTATTTGTTTGCACGTTTTTATTTTTTTATAATAGTTCTAATTTTATGTTTGATTTTTATTTATTGCTTCAGATTTAAATTATATTAAAATTAGAATTTTCAAATAGTCCAAGATTATGAACTTTTTATTATTTTCAATAATTAGTTCTGTATTCAATTAGGTTTTCAAAGAAATGTAACTAAAATCTCGAAACAGTGCAACAGTTCTTCTTTGTATTTTTTTTAAATTTTTCTTGTAATAGCTCTAGTTTCTTTGTCTTATTCCTTTTTGCTTTTCATTATTTAATAATTTAACATTTTAATATTATCCATTTGGTTTTCAATAGTTCAAAAGTTATTTTTATTTGCATGTTTTTATTATGTTTAATGGTATTTCTTACTTTAACATTCTAGCCTTATTAATTTGTCTTTAAATTATGTTAATGAAATGTACTTAGCATTTTCATGTATTATCGTTTTTGATGAAATATAATTGGTGTTGAGCTACACAAGATCTTGAAGTGATTGCTTGGGTCGAGCACAATTTCTTTCATGTTTTACAATTTGTTTTTCTTATTCCTTTTTGTTTAATTGTTTTAAATTAAGTTTAAGAAATGAAAAGGTCCAAGGAAACAAGTTTTTTCAATTTGCATTTTCATTGTTTTCTATGGTAGTTCTAAATCTATTTTCTACTTAAGAAAATATAATTAGGACATGACTAGCATATATTGTATTTGTTAAGGACAAATTCATCCAAAAAAAAGAGGAATCATTATTCTCCATTTTATTAGAAGGATATGATCAGATAGGGGGCACATGCTATGCACTAGTGTTGAGAAGAGGAACATGCACTCGAATTGAAAATATAAATTGTAATATAGAATATTATTTGAAAAACATATCGAGAATATGTAGAATCACACAAACCAATAACAAATCTCATAAAAGAAAGAAATAAGATAAAAGAAAGAAGAAACAAACCAAAAAAATACAAAGATTTATGTGGTTCGGTAGAAACCTACATCCACAGGGGAAAAGAAAATCAAATCTACTAGATTTTAGGAGTACAATGGTGAGAAAGAAACTTAGGAGAGTTGTAGCCATTGCCCTCTAGGTTTACAAACAAAAAAAAACTTACTAAATCCTAAAACACGGATTATATCTTTATAACCTGCCACTGCGGACGTTTGCGAAATCTCTAGATTCAAATTTCAAAAGTTGTAGACGAAGCAGATGTTCGTTTTTCTCTTGGTCTTCAATAGTGCTTCAGCAAACATCTGAAGCGAACCTTCGTTTCTCTCTTGGTTGTTGTAGTAGGCTAGCAGATGTCCAAAGCGGACGTCTGTTTTCAACCCATTGAAGTCACAAAACTCAACAAATCTCCACATTAACTTGAATTTTCCCATGTGTGGTCCTCTCTCTCTACCAAGGCTTGTTACATCAAAGCTTGCACAATTCAACCAAGTCAAAACAAAACTCGAACTTGCTTGGTGGAAGAGACTTGGTCATCATGTCGAGCGGATTATTTGCAGTACCAATTTTTATTACTTAAATCTCACCATCAACAATGACCTCCCTATAAAATAGTATCTGATATCAATGTGTTTTGTTCTCTCATGAAATATTTGATCCTTTGATAGATTAATGGCACTTTGATAGTCACATTGTATAACAAAAGCATCTTGTTCTTGGCCAAGCTCAATAAATAGACCCTTTAACTATATGACTTCTTTCATATATTCAGCTTTTATGGTAGACAGCACCATTGTAGCCAACGAAGTTGACTTTTAACTGACCGTACAATCACCAATGAAGAATAAGTATCCCATAAGAGACGTTCTTTTGTCACGATCACCTGCAAAATCTGAGTCAACAAAATCAACTAACTATCTCTTATTCCTTCCAAACTCTAGATGAACATCCACAGTACCTTTGAGATAATTTAAAATCCACTTCACTATTTGCCAATGCTCATTTCTGGGATTTGCCATATATCTATTGACAACATTAACAACCTATGTAATATTTAGATGAGTGCAAATCATAGCATACATAATGCTTCCAACTACACTAGAATAAGGAACACGAGGCATGTAAACCTTTTCTTCTCCTATCTGTAAAGATTGATTGGCAAAAGGCTTGAAGTGTGTTCCAAAAGGAATTCTTTCTGACTTGGAATTCTCTATCCCAAATCATTGTAGAACCTTCTTCAAGTATTTCTCTTGACATAGGTACAACTTCCTGTTCTTTCTATCCCTTTGGATTTCCATGTGAGAATTTTCTTCAATGGTCCTAAATCCTTCATTTCAAATTCTCCACTTAACAATACTTTCAAATTGCAAATCTCATGTTTATTAGTGGCTGTAATCAACATATCATCAACATCTAGAAGCAAATAAATAAAAGAGCCATAATCAAGTTTCTTCATGTAAACACAACTATTATAACTACTTCTATGCTACTTGTGTGTAACCATGAAAGTATCAAACCTCTTATATCATTACCTCGATGATTGCTTCAAGCTATACAGTGACTTTTTTAACAAACAAACTTGATGTTCTTTTCCTTCTACTACAAAACCTTCTGGTTGCTTTATATAAATTTGTTCATCAAGTTTTCCATGTAGAAAAACTATTTTTATGTCTGGTTTCTCCAACTCTATATCATGGGCTGCTACTAAGGCTAACAAAATACAAATAGAAGAGTATTTAATAATAAGTGAAAAGATATCATTGTAGTCAATACCTTCAACTTGACTGTAACTTTTTGCAACTAAACAAGCTTTGTACTTTGTGTCTATGGTTCTAAGTGTGCCTTCTTTTCTTTTAAACACGCACTTGTAGCTAATATGCTTCTCCTTGATCTCCCTCTAGCAATGCTATATGGTTCCTTTTCAACTACTTCAGTCTCTACTTACTCACCATCTTGAGCATTAACTGCAATTGGTTGTGGATGCTCAGTTTTCTAGCTCCACATGCTTAGAGACATTCTCTTGAGAATTTGTATCATCAAAAGCAACAAAACCTTTCTTTGGAGAAAGCAGAACTGATTTATGAAAGATCACATTCCTATCAATCAATAGTCTAGGTGTCTTTGTGTTAGTACACCATAACCTATAGCTTTTCACACCAAAAGTATAACCCAAGAAAATACATTTTCTAGCTCTAACATTCAATTTTCCATCATCACGATGAGCATAAGTGGGATAACCAAAAAAACTTTAATTTAGAGTAATCAATAGGTGTACTAGACCATACCACTTTTGGAGTCTGAAAATCAATAGCTAAGCTCAGAGATCTATTCACCAAATAACATGCAGTAGACATGGCCTCGACCCAACAAGATTTTGAAAGACTTGCATTCAATAGCATGCATCGGGCTCTCTCAACCAAAGTTTTGTTCATCCTTTCTGCAATACCATTCTGTTGAAGAGTGTGACCATGTCGGTGGAACCTTTGCACGGTTCTCCTCCTACCGGGTGCGTGGAAGCACACGAGGAGACCCAATATGGTCACGACAAAGATAGTGAATCTGGAGGAAAATACTAGACCCAGAAACACCAAGGGAAGATAAAAAGGATAAGGAAAGGAGTCGCCACCTAATCTTTTAATAGAAAGACGAGGAAAACCAAAAAAACACAAGAAAACTGGGAAGCAAACAAGATGCAGAATGTATGTGTGTGCTCCGTGCCTAATGGACAATGCACAAATGAATGCGGGCCAGAGAAAGGGTAAGGATTCTGGTTACGCATGGGGAAGGGGTTAGGTACCCCCATGCGTCTGAGAAAACTCGGTCTTTCTAGGTTTCCCTATTGTCAATGGTCTATGGATGTATGCTTGCTTATTCTATATGCTCACGCTAAATATGACTAAAAACAAGCCAAATCAAAGTAAAGAAATGAAACAAAGGGAAAAGTTAATCTAAGGGTCAAATGTAGGCATTGAGAATGCCGCTTTACTGTACGTCCTTGGGCGATGAGGAAAATCGTGAAAATCGAGAAATCCTCGGAAAGCGTCTCACAAATCAGCCGAAATTGGGATAAATCTGAAAAAATCAAGAAGGGAAAAATAATCCTCATTTCGAGACCATGTTGGCTTTGTCAAGTCTTTTACTGTACGCCCTCGAGCGATGGAAAGCCAAAACAAATCTAAAGGCGAAAATCGAGGAAAATCGGGGAAACGACGAGGAAACCAAGCTCAGAACAAGCTAGAAAAACGTGCGCAAAGCAAGGAAGGAAAGGCAAGAAAACTTGTGCGGAACGATGTGGAAAAAGTGCAAAATGCATATGTGAGTGTAAATAGTGAGAATTCTAGGGACCTTTGTGCAAAAAAAACCCAAATTCTGATTAAAACTGATATTCTGAAGCCCAAATCATCAAAAAATACATAGGAAAACACATTCTATGCAATTATGAAGAAATCTGGGGTCAAATGTGCAAACATGTGCAATCCTAGTCAAAATGAAGTTCCCTAGGGGTTAAAATGCAATTTTACCACTAAAACATGCATTTAAAACAATTCAGTGGGAATTTAGGGTAAAATATGCAAGAAAAATGATTCAGGAAAGTTCCAAAAAGTTTCAGGGGCAAAACAGTCATTTTACACCTGAAAACAGTCATTTAGAGTAAAATTAGTGAAGTACAGGGGCTAAACTGCAAATTGTCCAATAGAATAAAGCATCCAAAAAAGTTCAAGAAGAAATCAAGGGTTAAAATGTAATTTAACTAGGAAAAACATACTTTAGAGAAGTTTTTAATAAAATCCAGGGGTTAAAATGCAAATAAACCAAAGAAATGTGTATTCTGGAAAGTTCCAGTAAAATATAGGGGCTTTAATGCAATTTGACCAAAGAAAATATGCATTCTGGATGATTTCAGAAGAACACAGGGACCTTCATGCAATTTTCACAAAAAAATGAACTTTCAGAAAGATTTCAAGAAAGTTCAGGGTCTCTTATGAAAAATTCCTGAATAAAATGCATTAAAAGAAAACTTGAGGGCATTTGCTAAAATTTAATGCTTGGAAAACATTATTTTAAATGTTCAGAAGGGAAAAATGTAATATTTTCAGTTAAAACTTTATTCGAATGATTTATGAAAAATGAATGGAGGAACTATTTGTAATAAAAGGACCCATGTGTAATACAAAAAGGACCTAAATGTTAGGAAAACAAAGTTTCAGAAGTTTATTAAAATAAATGTTTTTATTTCTTTAAAAAAAGGATAAAAGAAACGACAGCCGCCGGCGATGGAGCTCTGTCGCCGACGACCGCCGAAGGGGGGCACACAAGGCCTTGCTGTGGTCTGATCTCACGGGAAGCAAGAAGGGAGTGAGAGGAGAGGATCCAACGGAGTGGATCAGGAATCAATCGGTGAGAGTGGTCCTCCCACCTCTCTCACTGTTGAGGAGCTCCGGTGACGGCGTCGGGGAAGAAAGGGCCTCTAGAGGGTAGCGGCGCAGCGTTCCAGCGGTTGCAGAGGCATCTTGGAGCATCAGGGAGTGTCCACGCTTCTTCTGGAGCAGAATGGAGGCTGATGGAGCAAGGAGGGGGATCGCCTGTTGCCGCCGTGGCCTCCTCCTGTGAGCGACGTGGCTACGGTGATCCAGAGCTCAAGGCGCAATCTTGGAAGCTCCGGAGGCCTCGCGGGACATGGTGGAGTGTGGCTGGACCATCGGCGACTTGCTGCGCAGCGGGGGGGCACGTGCTCCTCCTCTAGAGTGGTCGTCTTCTCCGGCGACGGCGTCTCTAGCGCTTCTCTGGCGATTCTTGACGGGGCTGTCTGGAGGTGTCGGAGTGGTGATCCAAGGAGCGGGAAAGCACCGAGGAGACTAGAGGAAGAGGAGAAGAGGCTCGAGGGCCAGGGCAGTGCCCTTGATCGCTCCCCCCACCTACATCGCTGGAAAACGGCAACGGTGAGCCCCAAGGACCAATTCCGACCAGAGGAAGGCTCTAGATGGCTCGAAATTGTCCAGAATGAAGGAGGAGGTAGGGCTGTAAATGGGTCGGGTTGGGTCAGGTTAGAGGTCTACCCTAACCTTAACCCGTCCTTTCTTAACGGGTCGGGTTAATACCCGTCTTACAAAATTCTAGCCGCTACCCTACCCACTACCTATTAGAATAACGGATGATGGGTGGGGTTAACGGGTGAAACGAATGACTTTTTTATATTGTTAAAATCTAAATTTATATCATTTTATGAGTGATAGATAGGGTTAATGGGTGATGGGTATTAGGTAGGGTTAACGGGTGAATTTATTTTATTGTTAAAATCTAAACTTATATAATTTCACGAGCTTTATAGTTTAACTTAAGATAATCATGTTAATAATTCATAATAGCATTATAATTTATAAGAATTGATAATATAGTAATCAACACATAAACCAAGAGATCAAAGTTTTACATATGTTTGATAAAATAAACAAAATGAGTCTAAATATTACA
>JAMKQA010145954.1:0-15985 GCA_024699735.1 Posidonia australis | reverse complement strand
ATAGGTAAAATCAAGAAAATGTTGCCAGAGAATCATGAATTGCCGAAGAATTACTACGAGATGAAGAAGATGATGAGAAAGATGGAGTTGGTAGAGGTGAAGATTGATGCTTGTTCAAAACATCATATCTTGTACTACAAGGAACACAAAGATAAATTAGAGTGTCCAAAATGTCACGAGTCCCGTTACAAAAATGATGCAAAGACACGTGTATCTCAGAAGGTACTTCATTATTTTCCTCTAGCACCGAGACTGAAGAGGTTGTACTATTGCAGAGAGACTGTAAAAGATATGACATGACATGCAGATCATACACAGAACTCTGATATGGAGCATCCTTCTGACACCAAGTGTTGAAAAGTTCTGAAAGAATCATTTTCATCATTTGCTTCTGAAAACCGTAACCATCAAACTAAACCATGTTTTTTTTAAACTAGTAGCTACAACGTGCACACATTTTATGTGTGCACTATGTACCATTAATACTGTAATAAATTTATTGTTTTTTATTCTTTTGACTTGACATTTGATGAGACATTTACTTTATAAAGGCCCCATCATTTATTAGATATGGTAATATTCATGAATCTTGAGAATTTATCATTTTATCTTCTAAGATTAGGATAATTCTGTTAATTAAGGTTTTACTAATCATGATTAAGAATTAATGACCTTCTTAATTGTGATTAGGGTTTACTTAACTTTTTTTATTTTTAAGATTTTACTGTAAATATTTAGGGTTTATTTTAATTAGGTTAATAATCACCAAACTTGAGAGAGTATTAACTTGACTCTATTTTTATGTTTTCTCTCGTGTACAAGGTGGACTTAGGGTTTTTGTACTTTGTCTTAAGTAAACTTTTGGACAATCTCTGTCCTAAATGAATGGAAGTGTGTTGAAGGTTATTTAAGCTTTCGACTTTAACTACCCACTTCCAAAACAATGACTTGATTGTTAGATTATGTTGTAGTTCATGTTACCCATTCATTGTTAAACTCTTCAACTTGCGAAAGACGGTCTAGTATTGACCTCATGTTATGATGCATCTCGCTGAAGGGTCAGTACGTGGAGACTCATGAAGTGTGTGAGTGGAGTATTGACCTTGTGCACAAAGTGGACTTAGGTTTTTTGTGCTCTATCTCAAGTAAACTTTTGGATAATCTATGTCTCGGGTGAGTGAAAGTGTGTTGAATGTTATTTAAGCTTATGACTTTAACTAGAGGATTAGTATGTGGAGACTCATCAAGTATGTGAGTGGGTCCTAGACTTATCTTGTGGTGCTAAACACTATAATTGTTCCGTGGTGTGTGTGTCGAAAGAAAGTGTTTTCTAATCTATTAAAGTTGTGCTCAAGGTGAATGATTATGTGTAAGGGAAGTGACTTTCAAAAGCTATATAAGTTTTCGACTTTAACCACCCACCAATAGAACAATGTCATGATCATCGACTTTCTAGGGGATCGTGTTAACTATTAACTATTAAGCCTATGTTTTGAAAGGTGAGTCTGACCAAGTGTTAACCTCAGTGCCACGTCGTGGCATGTCAAAGGGTCAATATACCAAGATAAGTGGTGTGATTTATGGATTTTGTAAGAACCAAAGTGTAAATTTAGCATCTGCCGTTAACACTTTAATTTAAGATGCTTTGTCCGGACAGGAATATGCCTATTGTGTTGTTTTCATGACTTCCAAGATTTATGCATAAATTTTGTAATAAAATTATGATAACAGAAAAAAGGGCAAAGGCATTCATTGAGATGGTGATGGGTTACCATTGGAGATGGTCGGTTGGGTTGTTACAGTGGTGGAGTACTGCTGCAAGGGTGTGGAGATGACTTGTGGATGCTTGGGTGGGAATTGCCGATGGTGGACGGTGTAGGGAGTGATGCGGGGAGTGTGGTGGTGAGGTGCTTGTGAAGGTGGTTGGCGATGGTGTTGTGCTGCTGCTGGTGAATGGTTGCTGTTGCGTATGGCTGCAAGTGGTGGCGGTGAAGTGCGTTGGTGGGTGTGCTGCTGATGATGTTGGTGGTGTTAGGTTGTGACTGGTGTTGTTGGTGTGCTGGTTTTGAGGCTCAGGAGGAGATGGTTGTTCATGGACCGTGGTGGTGTGCTGTTGGGAGTGAGGCTTGGACGATGGCTATGGTACGCTGATGATGAATGCGTCGGTGGGTGATGGTGATGTGGTGGCCGATGGTGTGGGGAGTGAGGCTTGTGGGTGTAGTGGCTGGAGATGGGTGGTAGGAGTGGTCAATGGCTATTGGGCTTTAGGAAGAAGAGAGCTATGAGTCTTGCTCTCCTTCTCCTTCGAATCACCACCAAGAAAACTCCAATCCTAAACAAGATGGATCGATGTGATTAAATAGTGGAGTGAAGTGTTTTGGTCCATTGAATGAGATTTGACTTGAAATCAAGAGATGAGAGTGTTATTTGTAAACAGGGTTTGACATTTGTGGTGAAATAGACATAGGATGAGGGTGTTAGGTCGATAGTTTTGATTATGTAATAGCATTTTAGAAAGAGAAAAGTATTATATTATAGATGGAAGTGGTTTGGGTGGATTTGAAACGTATTTGAGTGAGTTTTGTAGGGTCTGGAGTTGGGTGAAAAGTTAGTTTTGGAGAATAGTTTTTGTGTAGAGAAAAAAATGACTTTGTGTTGGTTTGGGTGAATTTACAGGGATATTGGGTCTTTCAGGGAAATGGATTTAAGCAAGTTGAAGCGAAGCATTCTTAGATTTTTAGGCTCAAGTGAAATTTATCATCTTGGTCCATGAAAATCGAGGTGTCTACATTTATCAAATATAAATGGATATTCATTTGTAAAAGAAACAAAAAGACAAAAATTGATTATAAGGAGACATATTCCTCAATCTTGGATGTGGTTAGCTTTAGATTTTTAATCAGTCTTATTACAGGCAAAAACCTAGATATGCATCTAATGGATGTGGAAACAACATACCTCTGTGGGAATTTACATAAAGAAATATATATAGTGGCTGGAGATGGGTGGTAGAAGTGGTCAATGGCTATTGGGCTTTAGGAAGAAGAGAGCTATGAGTCTTGCTCTCCTTCTCCTTCGATTCTAAAAGTATTTTTTAACCACTTATTGGTTATGTTGATGTAAGATACATGTCAGATCATCATAAAGGTGGTACAACCATCTCATAAAGATCGACAAAACAAATAGTAGTAGCAACATCTTCCAACTACTGTGAAATCTTGGTCATCTGGAGGCAAGCCAAGAATGCTTTTGGCTGAGACAAATGAATTGACATATTCAAATTACAAGCAAACTAAAGACTTCCAAAGGTAATGGGACAAAACTAAAGCAAACAAATGATTCAACCATGATACATGAAGACAAAGCCACTTATATGGTACAACTTCATGAAGGTTTTATCGAAGGTAATGGGACAAAACACAATTTGTTAAAATTCTTCTACACACATGAGTGCCAAAATAACTGTGAAATTGATGTCAATCAAATCAAGCAAGAACCTAGTATACATGTTCACAAATTCACTACCTACCATGATAATCATGATACTAGTCCAAAAAATAAGAATGAGGTGACTACGATATCTTAGTTCATAATTATTATACATTTGAGTCGTGTTTCTTGTTTACAAGTTTTGTAGCTTTCATGTATTGGACTTGTACTAATAAAGGAGAGGCAATTGGAATTGTACTCTTTTCCTTCACTTTGGTTTTTCCAATCGGATTTTCTAAGAATAAGGTTTTTAATGACATAAATCAATTCCCACTCAATCCTAAGAAATTCATCTTGTTGTAAAACTAAGTGAAGATAGCCATACAATCTTGAAACTGAAAAGAAACGAAAGAGAGTAGAAAAGAATTTCAAGTAGAGACTAATCTCAATTCCTTGCTGTTATATGTGTTCTAATCTTATCTCTACCCCTTTATATAGGCATAGGAGAGGTATATGAAAAGACTTATGCTACAATAATGTGTAAAGAAGAGTTACAAGAGTTACCCCATTATGATGACCTTTTTCTCTTTTGAAGTGTCGCTGCAATGTGTGTTAAAGTTTGAAAATAATTTTTCTCTTCTAAGATCATATGTGTTGTTGCACTGTTTGTCGCACAAAAAATGTCTTTGAACATCTTGGGATTAATCAATCGATCAAAAGAATCCATTTTTATATACATATGTATAATGTATATATATCAATTATGATAATAAGAATGAATAAGAAAAACTAATATAAATAAAGTTTAACACAAATTTTTATTTCATAAGAGGAAACTCATTAATTATTAGGAACATTCCCAAAAAGGTTGATATGTCCAACCGAATCTTCGAAGAAATCTGAAACATCAAATATGGGTAGTGCCCATTCCATTGATACTATTAAAAGGATCTTTTACATTATTTATTTTGATTCCTTTTCCTCTCTCATTCGAAGAAGCTTGATAAAAGTCAACCAAGTACCATGGTGTGGGGCAAATGCATGACCAATGTACTATCATCTCACACCGATAACATTTTTTTTCATAATTCTTTCAAGGTTTATTATGCAGTCCTTTTCTTGTTTTATATTATCCCACGTCTGGTGGTTCGATGTTGAAATTGTTCCATTTCTAGTGGTTTGATCCCATTTAAACATTCCTTGGCCACGTCCATGACCAAAGTTTATTTTGTGAAATGATTTCTCATTCACTTCAAGGAATGGGGTAGATCTTGTTGGTCGAGTTTGGTGGTTTTTCATCAAAAGCTCGTTATTTTGTTTAGCCACAAGAAAACAAGAAATTAATTCAAAATCTAACTTGAAATTTTGCTCTTGATATTACTACTACAGGAGCATATTCGAGGCATGAAAAGTAATAAATGTTTTCACTAACATGTCTTCTTCAATTATTTTTTTTCTCCACATAATTTTAGTTGTGAAATAATTTTGAACAAAACATAATTGTACTCATAAATAAATTTAAAATCTTGCGACCTCAAGTGCATCCAATTGTAACGAGCTTTTGGGAAGATTGCGGACTTCTGGTGTTCATATCTCTTCTTCAAATTATTCCACAAGATAAGGGGATCTTTTATCATAAAATATTCAATTTTCAATTCTTTATGGAGGTAATGATGTAAGAAAATTGTTGCTTTTGTCCGATCCTATAGGGATTTAGTATTTGCTTCTTTAATGGTATTTCTAAGATTCATCGCATCAGAATGAATTTTGACATCAAAGACCCATGATAGATAGTTGTTGTCGAAAATATCAAGAGCAAGGAAATCAATTTTATAGGGTTCAACATTCTCAATAACAAGATTCAAATAAGTAAGAACCTAATCCAAGTGACGAGGTAATCAAAAATTATATATTGAAAATAACAAATGACATAAGAGGTTACTCTTTTGTAAAGGAAAACTTGCAAAGAGTTTATGAAATTTGGATTAGGAAATGCATAATCTACTTGTAACTTTTTCTTAACAAGAAAATACATCACTTTCTTTTGTAACTTCAAGAGCTTCGTGTTGATAACGTGTTGCAAAACTAAGAGAATATAGCAATAAATTCTTGAAATTGAAAACAAATGAAAGAGTAAAAAAGAATTTGAAGTAGTGACTAATCTCAATTCCTTGTTATTATATGTATTCTACACCTCATCTCTAGTGCTACATCGCATATGAAAAGACTAATGCTACAATAACGTGTAGAGAAGAGTTACAATACAATAATGCATGAAGTCATGGATAGTTATAAATAGTTTGCAATCTAAAGATCATCACATCATACATCTAATATTTGCCTATTGTACTCTTTTCCCCATTGGATTTTTCATGTCAAGTGTTTGACGAGGTAGAGATAACGATAATTGATTTACTTTCGATAAAAGTAGGGTTCCAAAGTACTTTTAGAAAAATGATATACTTCAAATTCAATTTTTAGGTACGATTAGATTAAAAGAGGGTGTTAAAAATATCTTAATTGTATTCATTATACCTTTGAACTTCTCTATACATTAGATATGAGAAGCACAAGCGACTAAGCACTTCTATCATTTTTCTCTCCTCCCTCCATAGCAATAATAACCGGAAAGTGAAAACAAATAATAAAAAATTTGCATTGTAGGCCCCAAGCTGAAACAGGGATCCAACCGTAATGGAACAAATTATAAAGAGGGGTGCATTTCAAGGACCTTATGTTCCTTCAGGCTTAAGGTTCATACTTCCTGTTCACTTCCAATTGACTTATTCTTCATTTGTTCCAACAATTTCAGTTTCGATGCTTAGAATTTGGCTGGACTCTTGGAAAGTCAATTTTTGTTGATTATCGTTTGTGTTAAAAAATGGACACCGTGAGTTTTTGTTTTTCAGTTGGAGACTGGGAAAAATACAATTATACCAACTACAATCACATATATTCCACGAATACCATCTAAATTTGTAAAATATCATCTTTACCATCAATCGTCATTTTATGTACCGTTAGATATTTGATTAGAAATGGCTAAATCTAAGTTAAAATCTAAACTAAGGATTTAAAATGGCTAAACCTATCCTTAATAAAACAACCTTATCCCTCCATCCACTATCCTTTTGTGTAAGTAGGAGGAGGAGGGGAGAAGAAGTTAGGGTTTAAAAAAAGAGAAGGTTTTTTTTTTTTTTGTATGATTGTTGCAGCATGAGGGTAAAAAAGCCATTTATATTTGAAAACTAACAACGTTATGGCATATTCCGTTTATTTTAACTCAAATACTAATGTATTTAAACTTGATGACATACATGTATTAAAAATGAGATTGAATGTTTTTTTTTTTTGAATTTGTACGATATTCACATAATATATGAGATTATAAGTAGTATAACCATATTTCCCCCCATGAAGATAACTATTCTACTTCTATGTGTTTCTTTTTGCTAACGATAGTAGAGGCTATGTCCCTTTATACAACTTTATTTAAATAATTTTTTTTATTTTTTTTGTAATTTCAATTATTAGAAATTTAATAAAATATCTTTATTTAATTTTTAAACTTTGTCTATACTTTCTTTAAATAATTTCTAACATACACAAGTAAGAAAAGACAAAGGATCCGACCCTCTAAGCCCGATTCAAC
The DNA here is from genome assembly GCA_024699735.1 of Posidonia australis. NCBI lineage: Eukaryota > Viridiplantae > Streptophyta > Magnoliopsida > Alismatales > Posidoniaceae > Posidonia > Posidonia australis. The sequence goes on along the minus strand of JAMKQA010145954.1, from coordinate 8,904 downwards.
AAGGACTAGAGGATTAAGGCTAGACCAAGGTCGTTCACGCAGAGATCCTTCCTAGATGTCTAGGTTGAACTAGGTAGTTGCAGGTTGCTGTTTTTCGTTGTTTTTGCTTGAAAGAACGGGGAGTATAATTACTCCCCAATCAGGATAAATCATCAACAACAACTTTGTTGTTGAATTTAGCACACTAAGAAGGAATGGACGTAAAGAGAACTCTCCAACCACCATCAACAACTTTGAAATCTTCGAATCACTCAAAATACAAAACTCGAGTTGGATAAGAGAACCAATCCATTAATGAATCATAATGCCTCAAGTCATCGACAACTTACGACCATCCATCGTTGAAGATATCATTACAAACTTTTTTGATGCTTTCAATTTTGCCATTGCAAATTCAAAATGTAGCTTTCTCTCAAAAGAACAATTGAAGCACAATTTCCAAAACTAAAGAAGATTAAGACACGACCAAAGAGGATGGATGCCAATCTTATCCCACAATGAGGGTTACCTAGGTTGGCGATAAAAATTGTAGAACCATAGGAAAAGCAAAATGCATTAGCTACTTCCATCGAGACTATGCAAGGACACTCAAGGATAGGTAGGGAATTCTATCAGTCTATCCACCTAACCTTGTGATGTTGGGATTTATATATCACACAAGATTTTATGTATATATATATATGAAAAATCTAATGAAACCTCTTGAATATTTTATTATACATTGATCATATGAAAAATCTAAATAATAGAAATTGATTTAAATTGTCTACAAAGACTATGGAACAGAAATCAAGTTAATCCAAGACTTTTAGCTTAATAATTTGATTTGCGAAAACTCCACAGTTTCATATTAACTTGTAAAAAATATGATTCTATGAATACATTGTTTATTAACAAATAAATTTCAAAATCACTTCAATTTTAACTGGTAAATATTTCGATGAATGTTGATCCAATCTATCATTTAGATTTCACATCTAATGTATGGATTTTAAAATATACATATAAATTCATGACTCATACATTTATTTTTATTTAGAAATTTTTATCTACCTATGATACCTATAATTGAAAGTTCAAAATTAATTGATTTTTTGTATATCGGTTTTACATGTGACATAGATCATATTTTATGATTAGAAATTTAATATCACTTACAAATTATGAAAATGACATGGGAAATCAATTTATATAAAGTGAGCCTCTAGGCTCATTCTACACAAAAAGGGGAAAACTATTTCTTATTCTTCTTACACAGGATCTAGCATGCAAAACCATCAAGAAATAAACATAATCAGAAGCTTACCTGAATCAATAAAGAAAATTAATACTCCAAATCATGAGGATTTGATCTTGAGTCTTGAGATTTTGATCTTCCAAACATTAAACATACACCTTTCTCTCAAAGAAAATTCGACATTCTCTTTTCTAAGGATGGGATTGAGAAAGGCCTTACTATTATGTTTGGCTTGAGGACCAAAATCCTTTGTATATCTCCTTTATTTCATCTTTCCAATTATACCCCTCATATAAAGAGGAAATAAGACATTTAATTAACTCATACTCTATGAGATGTTATTTTATCCAATAACTTAAACATTATTAGATAGCCTATAATGCTTAAATAATAACATATGTAAGCTTACACATTAGATAAATATATCTAATAATCTTTTACTAGAGCCACATATGACTTTATATAATCAAGCATAATAGCCTTATGAGCTTAAAATGGCTATCTATTTCAAATATCTTTTCTAACAATCTAGTCCATCAATTATATTAACATAGAATAAAAGCAATCTCCGTCACATTTATCATAACTAGACCCAACCATGGTCACATATGTTAATATAACTAACAACATAGATCAAGTATAGATGTATAGCATAAAAACTTCAAGCAATGCGGTCTAAATATGCTCATTTCCAAGTGGTTTAACTTTATTCTTTAATGAGATCATAATAAACAAATTCAAAGTAAAAATGAAACATAAACTTTATTTTGTAAAAAATATTCATAGGAAATGTCTATAACTTAAGAGCATCCAAATACAAACATGCACTTGATTAATATATCATCAAATGATACAACATTCAGGTGAGTAGTGTACTCATGAAATACGTCCAGTGGTAAATCTTTAGTATGTGGATTCACAACCGTGAAGTTTGTCCCAATATGTTTAATAAACATTTGACCATTCTGAATTTTATCTTTGACAACAAGAAACTTAATGTCTACTTATTGTCACCTACGTACTTTAACTTTAAAGAACTCCTACTGTTATTGGAATAAAGTACTGCCTACTTATTGTCACATAGAAACTTTAATGGTTTTTCAATACCATCCAAAATTTGCAATCCAATGACAAAATCCCAAAGCCATTTCTCAAGAATTCAACTACCATGGTGGAAGAAGCTATTAGTGTTTGTTTAATACTTTTCCAAAAGATAGCTCCTCTGACAAGCAGATAAATATAACCTAAAATAAATCTATAACTATCTTGATATCTAGCAAAATTAAAATTAGAATACTCAATGATCTCTAACTAATCTAATCTACTATATGTGAGCATATAGTCTTTTGTTCTCTATAAGTACCGCATGACCCATAGGACTACTGTCCAATGATTTATCCTTGAATTACTTCAATATCTGCCTAACATCTCAATAATGTACGCAATATCAAGACATGTACACACCTAAGCATACATTAGACTCCCTACAGTTGAAGCATAAGGTGTCTTCTACATTTCCTTTAGTTCAAAATCATTCTTAGGGCACTGATTGAGACTAAATTTGTCTCCTTTAACAATAGGGGTATTACCTTTCATGTTGAATCTAGTAAAGACTATTCCATTTAATTCTTCCTTCAGCAATAGGGGTATCACCTTTCATGTTGAATCTTTTAAGGACTATTTTGGTATAATTCTTTTGTAATAATCCAAGAATATCTCAAAAACAATCCCAACGTATCTTGATCCCTAATACAAAAGCGGCATCCCTAAGATCTTTCATTTTATATTTCTTTGATAAAAATCTCTTGATTTCCCATAACAAGTCTATATCATTACTAACAAAGTAGTATATCATCAACATATAATACCAGAAAATATACTTACTCCTGCTAAACTTATGATATATGCATTCATCAACTAAATTCATCTCAAAACTAAACAAGATGACAACTTGATGAAATTTATGATACCATTTGACGAGAAGCTTACTAGAGCACATAGATGAATTTTTTTTAATTTACAATCACCAAATACAAAGTTTTCTGACTACACTATATATATTGTATCATCAACATCACCATTGAGAAACTCAATCTTTACATTTATCTCATAACTTAAGGTCATAATGTACCACTAATACCATTATTATCCTAAAAAAATCTTTCGATAAAACTAGAGAGAAAGTCTCTTTATAGTCAATACCTACCTTTTGGGTAAAATCTTTTGTGACAAGGCAAACCTTATATCTCTCTACATTATCTATTGAATTCCTCTTGGTGTTAAATATCCATTTAAGACCAATGGACCTCACATCTTCAGATAATGGAATAAGATCCCAAACGTCATTGTCTTTCATGAATTTAAATTCTTTATGTATGGCATTAATTCACTTTTGAGAGTTAAGACTTTCCTTGGATTAATAAAAGATGATTAGATCATCTTCTATCATTCCAATGTCTACCTCATGTTCTAGAAAAAGATGATATCTCTAGTAGATCTTATCAATGACATTTGTTCTTAAAGGGTTTCTTCATCATGAATAACTTGTTAACCTTGACCAAGAAGATTTACAACAATGTCTTATAGTTCTAGATTTAATTCTTGAACAATGTCAGAAACAGAAGTCTGATCATTGTTAATAGCAACTAGAAGAAGAGAAATGAATTTCTTTTCATAGACAATCTCTCTAACCTTATCTCTCCCCTCAAACTCTACTCTTTCAATGAACCGAGCATTTCTCGTCTCAAAGAAAGACTTAATTGTGGGATCATAAAATTTGTAATCCTTTGACTTTTCAGAATATCTTGCAAAGTATCAGCTAATAGTTTTGAAGTTTAATTTCTTCTCATTAGACCTATATAGCCTTACCTCAGCGGAACAACCCCAAAATGTGTAAATACTTTATACTGGGCTTCCTGCCAATCCATAATTTATAAGGAGTTTTAGCTAGTATTTTAGTTGGTACTCTATTTAATATGTAGACTGTGGTCTTTAATACTTCTCCCCGGACAGATTTTGGTAATATAGAATGACTAATCATATTCCTCACCATATCCTTAAGTATTCTATTTCTTTTTTCAACAATACCATTCATGCTTGGACTATCAACCATTGTGTACTTGGGATGATTCCACATTCCTCTAAGAATTTAGTAAAAAGTCTTAGACGTTGTTTACCTAATCTGTCATATTGACTATAATATTCACCACCACAGTCTGATCTAATGGTCTTAATGTTTTTGTTTAGTTGATTTTCAACTTCAGCTTTAAATAAATTGAACACATCCAGAAACTTTTCATGAATTAGATATAAGTCACCGTAACAAAAGTAGTCTTATATAAACGAAATAAAATATTATTAACCATTTCAAAAAGTCGTAAGTGTCTACAAATATCTGTATAAATGAATTCTAAAACGTCTAAACTCTTGTTGACACCTAATCTCCTAATGATTGTATATTTTCCTTTTATGCACTCAATGCAAACTTAAAAGTTTACTAAATCAAGGAAATCTAGAATTCTATCTAATGCAAGCTTATCTATTCATTACTTAGAAGGATTTTCATTGACTAATTTACGTTTTGTACCACATGAACTCAAATGCAAGGTTTCTCTATATAAACGAAATAAAATATTGTTAACCATTGCAAAAAGCCGTAAGGGTCTACAAATATTCGTATAAATGAGTTTTAAGACGTCTAAACTCTTGTTGACACCTAATCTCCTAATGTTTGTATATTCCCCTTTTATGCACTCAATGCAAACTTAAAAGTCTGTTAGATCAAGGAAATCTAGAATTCTATCTAACACAAGCTTCTCTTTTCTTTGCTTAGAGATATAACCTAAATGCTTATACCATAGCATAGAAGGATTTTCATTGGCTAATTTACGTTTTGTACCACATGAACTTGAATGCAATGTTTTATTAAATGAGGCAACAGATCAACAGTATCAAGCAAATATATATTATCGTGAGAAATTAAAAAATCATTACCCACAAGATTTGAACATGAAAAGAGATAAACTTTACCATTTCCATGTAAACAATGGTAACCAGATTTGTCCAATATAGAAATAAAAATTAAATTTCATCTAAAAAATAGTATAACATAAGTCTCTTTCAATTCAAAATAACAACCATTCTTTAACAATAACCTAAAAGTCCCTATGGCTTCAACTTTAGCTATTTTGCCATCAAGCAGTCCTACATTGACATATTTATGTGAATAATAACATCATAATCTATCCACTAAGGATCCATTTGGTAGGAACTTTGGACAACTTCTAGGTATATAGCTTCTCACAAAAGGTGAAATGGTCCAACAACACCACCAAACAACCTTAAGAAGTATTAAGCTTCTCAGAATCACATAGCTTGTGGAACAATGTTTCCTTTACATTTACAGAAATTGAAAATTGGTTGCTTCTAGTCAGAAATTAGTTTTGGTTTTTTTTCTACATTTGCTCTCCTATACTTTATGTTATTACTTAAAAATCCATCCATATTTACAAAATCTACCACCCAATGGGAGTTCACCACTACTCCTACCATCATTGTACTGGCGCCACTAGACCCGAGTCCACTCCCCTACAAGAGACCCTCGTGCAACTCCAACAAGATCCCCATTGATGTGACGGAAAGCATCCTTATCACCTCGATCTCAGCAATGTCAGTGTAGTTCCAGAACAAGCTCTCATCGAACTTGGAGGACCCATCAACATTGGTGACGAAGGAGATGGAGAGCATCCCAAGACTAACACTTGGGTCGATGGAGGTAGTGACGTGGTCGCCAAGGCCATCGACAATGTAATTGAGGAAGTCAAAGTCAAGGCTGAGGTTACCGATGATGGTGAGGGCGAAGCACTTGAGGGAGTGGGAGACTGGGGAAGGGTCAGAGAGGATTTTGATGTTGGCTAAAAGGGTAGTTTTGGAGATGCAACGAATGATGGACGAGAAGCGAGGGAAGTGGTTGTGATGATGGATGTTCTCATTGGTGTCACAAACAGAAGGAGGGGCAAGGGAGAGAGGTTAGAAGAGGAGAGAGAGAGAGAGAGAGAGAGAGAGAGAGAGATTGAAATAGGTAAACCAAAATCCAGAAAGGATATTTATTTTGCCAAACAAGCTTCTACCATTTCTCATAGAAGCTAGCTTCTATAATTCATACCAAAAGCTAACTTCTCCCATAAGTCATTTCAAATGGACTTTAAGTGTGTCTGGGTAGAGAAGAAGTTAAATTAACCTCAAAACAAACCAAAATGAAACGTATACCATAAAACATTAAAACTTGTGACCAATCTGTATCACTGACATCCTATACCATGCTTAAGTGCAGTACTACAAATTCTTTACCATGCCCATACTTTTGATAGTGATATTTGAGAAGTTCCCTGTGCATGGAGGCCATCTTAGCCATCTTAGCCATCTTAGTAATTACAAAACTAGTAATTACTTTGTTACTGACTTAAGAATGTGATGCCAGGCGTTTGCGATATCTACATGTCTCCAATTTGACAATCCCTTCCATGGGTTATCCCGATTCCAAAAAGCTGCCCAGAACTGAGGGCTCAAGTCACCATGCAAGGCAAAGATATGTACCGTTTGCAGATTTGCGGTGCCTTACGTAGATCTGATTTGTCAGTCTTCATAAAGTTATTATCATATTCATCAAAATATATAAATTTGACAGTAAATGCAAAAATATACAATGTACTGTTATTATACAATGTACTGAAAGTAAACAAAATGCAGATCCTGATTTTTAGTGCAATACCACAGGTACTAAATCAGCCAGGAAAAAAATGCAAACTTACATGGAACAGTGCATAGCAAATACTAGACAGGTACTAGTGGGGAAAAAAATAGAATATGCGATGGAAGCCTTAGTCACCTATATCACCTTTGCTATCTGTCTTTAGCCTAATCACGGCTTCAACTGAATCCAGTGTCATTTGTGTCACTTCTTCCCAATGTCCGTTTTGAATATATACGCTGAGAACCTGGTCCTTCAGCTGGTTGTTTCCGATCCTAAACAAGGAATTGCAAAAATGGGTGAAAAGTGGGGAAAGAAAAACTAATAAACAAGGCTAATTGAGAAAGAGTTACAGAGGAAGTAGGCAAAGTGAAACTTGAGAAAGAGTAATGCATACATCACGTAGTAGCAACTCATCCATCTCAAACATGTGAATCACATGCCCCATCTTAGGCCGTTTCCTGGCATCTGGGTCAACACAACGGAGAGCCACCAAAAGAGCACGTTTGAGTGATTTTGCAGAAGGGCTTGCAGGGATCTTAGGATCCAGTACTACTTCAGACTTGCGATCACCAACCATGGTCTTTAACCACTCAACCAAGTGCACCTTATAAATCAGAGCAAATGAAAGTTAATACCACATTGTTTTTTCCTGGAAACAAATAAACTTATTGCAGAGGTTCAAGCAATATTCAACCTCGTCAGGGGGTCTATTGTAATCTACAGGTGCTCGTCCAGTTATTATCTCCATTATCAGCACACCAAAGCTATATACATCACTTCTTTCATTAAGCATTCCAGTGCTTGCATATTCAGGTGCCACATAACTGGAATAACACAAAATGGGAAGTGAATCTTTATGCTGTGTTTTATTGGTTTAAGTAAAAACAATCAATGCCTGAGGAAATCAGTTTGGACACAAAATACAGACCCAAATGTCCCCATAACTCGAGTTGTCACATGATTCGTCTCAGAGCACAAGAGTTTTGCTAGCCCGAAGTCTGAAACCTTTGAATTCCACTGTTGATCAAGAAGTATGTTGCTAGATTTCACATCCCGGTGGACAACCTTTGGCTCAAGACCCTCATGAAGATAGGCCAAACTGTAATTAGCATCCATTAGTCAGAATTTGTATTGCCAAAATAGGAAACACTACATGCTGAAAAAAATGTTGTTTTACCCTCTTGCCGTTCCAAGAATAATATTCATCCGAATCTCCCAAGTTAAGGGGCTAACTTGTCCAACATCCCCATGAAGCCACTGATCTAAATTTCCATTGTTGACATATTCATAAACAAGCATCCTAGCGGAGGACGAAAAGTAAAAGTTCAGTTCAATAAACTCAAGATTAAAACAATACTATGTTTGAGGATAGAGAGAGAAAAGAATTACTGTACAAAATCTGCTATTACAGATTAAAAACATAACATGCTGCTCTTTCCTTGATTTTTACCACATCACCGGATGTATTTTACCTGTCCTTAAATTTAGGGATGACTATCTACTTCACTGGGAATATGGTGTTACAGAAGAAAGAAGTATACACTTATGGTTTTAATCCAAAATAGCAGATTCTAATTGAAATAACATGGAATTCACAAGAAAATAAGAATGAAATGTTAATATAACATAGACCTCAAGATGTCACCTGTATTCTCCCTCCACACAATAACCAAGCAACCGGACCAGGTTCTTGTGTCTCACACGCCCAATGGCTTCAACCTCCACCTTGAACTCCTTCTCAGCTTGACCTCTGCATATAATTTGCGTTTTCTTTATTAGTCAATCACTAAATGTGTTCTTGATGTATAACAGACAACAAGAATTGACATCTGATGCCAAAGTGTTACTTACATGGAATTTATTCATTAGTTTAACTAATTAGAAAATAATAATAATAATGTTCTACAATTTGTCA
>JAMKQA010145953.1:0-11276 GCA_024699735.1 Posidonia australis | reverse complement strand
CATTGTTGGGTAGACTCTTTTGCTTCAGGTTTTGAGAAGACTGAAAACCTACTGGCTGCGACTGAAATCGGACAGAGCAGCGAGGGGGGGCAAGGCTTAGCTCCCAATTGTGAGATGGCCCTTGGCACACCACTGATCCCAGGGCAATTTTAACCTCTGGTTAATTACTTATCTTGAAGCTCACAGATTTTGACATAGCAATTTTTTTTGTGCTTGTGCTGATTGTCTTTAATTTATCAGTACTTCTACACCCCATCTTTTGTGTCACCTGCTGCGTGACGGGGATTTTTTTTGTAACATTCTAATAGACAAAAAATTATGACTTATTGGGTTGTAACTTTGATGATATGATATTAAAAGAAATACTAATACCGTTAACAAAAAAACTAATATATGTTAGGAAAATTAACCTCACCTCTTGGTTTTCAAAATATAATAAAACGTTCTAAAGGCATGTAGAGAAATAAGGTACTTCAAAAAGTATGTGATTAATAATCTATTTATACGTGGTATATATCCAAATAAATTTCTTAATTAATTTAAAGAATTGTCCTCTTATTATCTATAAGGAATGTTGTAGTTATTAGTCGCAACATATATACTATCGAGTTTTGCATGCATATATGTACTAAACCGTAATGGAAATTAATTTAGTTTCAATTCAACCATGCCACCGATGCAATCTTCCATTTGTTAGACACGTGTACAACAAACTTCCATACGATAATAAATTTTCTTCCAAGCTCGAAGTTAATTTTATTGACAATACTGTCGTACAGTAAATATAAATAACTTCGTGCATGACGTTTGGAACCCCATGCGTGGATCATTTTTTCGCGCGATCACTTATTAATCACACATGGTGACTTCTAGAAGATTGATAGAGTACTTACTGAAATCCTAGTAAAATAAACAAAAATACAAAAAAAAACCAAACTCTCTACGAGGCACACCTTTATCGGCCAATTGTACTATAATCAATGTAAAATTGGATTATCAAATAAAATATTTTTATATAGTCAATTTTTATCTCAACTTACTTACATAATCTATCATATCATGGAATACTTGGTCTAATTAATGATCTTATCGAGATTTTCACACTACCTGAACACTAAGAATTTTTAACAAACAGGACCTTAGTTGATACATCTATTTGCCTAATCTAAGATACACTTGGAATTCCAGCAACCAAACGTTTTTCTTACAAGACTCATTCAGCACTTTAATTTAGTGGTTAAGAAAATTGAAGAGACAAGTAGTTAACTAGAGGGCAACTATATGAAGTTATGAACTGCGGTACCACTTGGAGCTCTTCAGTTCTACTTTGTCGGTGCCACATGGAGTACGTCGAGGACGACGGTCTGCATCAAGTTGAACCGGACGTACCTGCTGAAGGCCTGGTTCCTGACGACTCCAGCAGTGGGTGTTTGGGGTCCCGTCCAGGGGGTTCGGGTTCAAGATCATGGAGGTTGGGTACAGATCTGCCTCCCAGATTTGTCTCTCTCAGATCTGCAAGGTGATCGACAAGGGAGAAAAAGGACCAGATCTGCCTCTCCCAGATTTCCCTCTTCCTTCGTGCTACGCCTCCCCTCCGAGCAGCAATGAACAGAATATGACTCCTTCCTCTCCCAAATCTACCTCCCAGATCTGCCTCTCGTAGATCTGTCTCTCCCTCCTTTCCTCCTCAGTCCGACCAGACTACGCCTACTAGTAAATCTACGCTTAGCAGATCTACGCCTATTCATTGGGACTTTCCTCTCCTCCGCCTTCTCTCCGTCAGAGCATAGTCTCGTCGACGAATTCGGCCCCTTGCCTACTTGCAGATGGGATCGGTCTCTCGCCGATGTTGGTCTTCTCTCGTCAGGTATACTACTAGAAGGTATTAACCTCAACTAAAACACTTTCTTACCCCTTCCTTTGCATATTGATCTGAAATTTGTTGGCATTTTATAGCATTTGTTGGCATATATTGAGCTTTACGGTGAAATTTTTCTCTGATCAGTTGTTCTAGGATTAGGACATTTGTTTGCCTGAATCCGAACACTTTGATTGTGATATGGAAGATGAAATTATAGTTTCTTTTCTACTGAAAATTTTCTTTGGTTCCTGATTATACTTGTGAGTCTTGGACTGTGATTTATCTCTAGCGGATGTTGTTTCTGTTCCGACGACTCCATCTCGGGTTCGTCGGTTCACCAAAGAAGAGACATTATGGCCTTTCGAATTTGAAAAAAATGAGGTTCTACACTCCATTTCGTCTTTTCAGTAGAACAGGGTTATGAAAATTAACCCTATGGCTACAAATAATGACCAGCAAGATTAGGAACAAAATACATCTACTCCTACTCTCTTGGATGATAATCTTATGTAATGGCTAACGTTTTGTTGGTCGATGGAATTTCCTTTATTTTCAGGTCTCTTTCTGTTTACTACATTTTGGACATCTTGTTCCTAAATTGCTGGAACTAAGATTCTATAATATTTTCTCAGCATAATACCGTATACTGTTCTGTATGGTCTTATCTAATAATATATAAACCGTTTCCAAAAATTGAAGAGGCAAGTCATGTCAATTAGAATAAAAGTCTATCTCCAGATTGGGGGAAGAGTGGGAGGCTTCCTCTTTATGTATATGAGTTATTTTACCTGCATATTTTGAAATAATTAACTTGGTGAAGTATTTAACATTGAATAAGGTCTTGTCATGCACATGGGTGTCACGATCCCCATTGTAGTTATTATGTAACTATTATCTCGTACTGTCTCAAGAAAATGATCCCGTGTTAAATAACGAAAATTTGGCCGTGGTCTGTGTTTAAATGACAAAAAATTGGTCCGTATTAAATAACAAAAATTTGCAAAAAAAAAATAATAATAATTGGCCTTGGTCGGCCCCCTCGTATGGTCGGTCTGTGTTTAAATGCTTTTTTTTTTGGAAAATGATTTTGCTATTATTAGCGTCCTTTACATTACATATTTAATTATTTGTTGATTTTAGTTAGAATGTTGATTTTTCACTATATATTCCAGTGCAACGTTTGTGAACTTGTTATTACCATGTTAAGTTGTCAAATGTTCGGTCCAGACATTTAAAATATGCTTTACATGTCATACTCCAAATAATAAAACATTTATAAAAGTTGCTATCCATCGTTTTCTCTTGGAAACTATCTTAATTGATGATAAAGAATAATGTTCTTTGTATTCTCATTTGTGAAACTTGTATTCATAATTATAGCCAATGGATAGAAATTGCATTATTATTGATAATTGTGATACGAGTATAATTGTCATTTAATATAGAATGTTTAGATATCAAAATCCGTATTCTCCCTCTATTTATTTCGAATTTAATTAAAAATAAAAAATTATTTTGATACTAATATGCATTTAATTTCCATTCCCAGAACATGTTGCCTAATCTTTCACTTACCCACCTTCTTCCTTCTCTCCTTCATCTTTCCCCACTCTCTAGAGTTTCAAATTTCATTTTGTTTGAAATCATTTATTTGAAAATTTTAAATTTCCGAAAGCTCACATGATAAGGGGAGATGATTTTGAATCAAGCGCATTATTACATGTGTGTCCCACTATTTTTGTATGAATACGACCCATCAAAATTGATCTTACATTTCAACCATGCCCTTTTCCCCTCCTTGGAATCACAAGAGATGAAACTCCTCACCCTTCTGCAAATAATTGTGGATGCTGGGCCCTACATTACCAAAAGTCAAGATTCCAAGCTCTCACGTTTCAGGCTTCCCTCTCCTATATAAACAAAACACCATCCCTCTCACCTCCATCCCACCCACCAAACGCCATTTTCTTCTCCTCCTCCTCCTCCAAGTTTCGTCCCAAGAGCACCTCATACCAGTAAGACCAAGATGGGGAGTGAGGTCTCTGAAACATCTGCTGCCAATAAGATCAAGATGCCTGTAATCAAGTTCACAAAACTCTTCATTAATGGCCAGTTCGTAGATGCTGTCTCAGGTATTGTTCTTCGATTGGTTTCCTTGCTTCCTTTCTTCATCATGTGCACATATATCACATAGGCAAACATCTGATTATGAGGTTAACAACGTAATGATGACTACTTCGTTTTGTTATTATTGTTGTTGTTGTAGTTGTTGCATGTGTGGTTCTACAAGGTTTCACTGTCCTTAATCTGCTGCTGCTTCTTCTTCTTCTTTTAGAATCACTGTCCTTGATTTGTAGTTGAACCTGTAATCCTTTCTGTTGATCAATTTTCTCTTCTAGCTCGAATTTTCGTTGTCCTTATGGTCATCCTATCGAATTATTTTATTACATACTAACATTATACAGGAGAAGCTGCCCTACTCGGGTAAGCTGCCTTATGCCCAGCTCCTAATTATTTATCTTGATGGTTTTTGCGCTGTATACGTTGTCTTATTTGTTCTTGGAGATGGAACCATTCTGAATTGAATTGTTTCCGAACTGTCCTCACACTTCTCTTGAAGGTTGATTATAAAAGTTGGTCTAGTTTGGTTCCTCGAGGATATCTTATTTTGTTCTAAACTTTTCAACTTTGTCAACCATATTCATGTGATTTTGCTATTCTAGCAATATCTTCTTGCTTACAATTGAATTCAGAATCTGTATAGTTGTCATATGCTACTCACCAACAGTATGGACCATGTAACAAATAGGTGAATCATAGAAGTGGACTCATGGGGAAGTTGGAAGGTTAGTCCTTGGGGAAACTGTCTTCAATTGTAGGAGACAGAGACTTCCTGTATGAAAACAATGCACAAGAATGTCCACATGCTTGATCCATATTTCATAATTTATGCGAACTAATCCTCCTGATTACATTCATTTTCAACAAAGCATGCGTTTTAAAAGCCAATAATAATCCAAGCATAAATTAGCTTTCTGTATACTTGAGCTTGTGTGGTGAAATTTATGTCTCTTTCCACGTATTTTAGGAAAGACATTCGAGACAGTTGATCCCCGGACCGGAGAGGTGATTGCGAGGATCGCGGAAGGTGACAAAGAGGATATTGACTTAGCCGTGAAGGCTGCTAGAGAGGCCTTTGACAATGGAAAGTGGCCTCGCATGTCTGGCTCTGTATGTTCATCCTCCATTAATTTGATCAATGACTTCTGTAACCTTTATTCATTTTCGTTGAGGCCCCTATCATAAATTGCTTGTTTATTTTAATCTAAATACAAGTCAAAGGATCATTCCTTGAAGCAAAAAAAAAGAGAGGCTAATATTGCATGCTCTTGTCTATTAATTAGACCAATCCCTTGGCAGGCTGCTACAGAAGCATTCGACCATGGAAAGTGGCCACGAATACAATGGATTTAACCAATACAATGGAAAACAACACATGGTCATAAATAGAGTGAACAAAGCATAAATTGGGACTGGTTGCATCATGCGTGTCAATTGAATTGAAATATGCATACTTTTTACTTTCAAAAACAAGAAGAAAACATACTTTTTCTTTTTGGCACCAAAGTCAGACTATGCCTGTCGAATTGTTTCACTGACACAACAGTGTCGAATTGTTACTGGTATGCAATTTTTTTGAAAGTGTCTACCCTCAATGCACTTGATAACATCCTCCTGTACCAAACTCTGAGCAGAAAAGAGGAAGAATTTTGATGAAATTTGCCGATTTGATCGACCAACATGCTGATGAATTGGCAATGCTTGACACCATGGATGCCGGGAAGATCTTTGCCTTATGCAAGGCAGCAGATATCCCCGGTTGTGCTAACAATCTGCGGTACTTCGCCGGTGCAGCGGACAAGATTCACGGTGAGACGTTAAAGATGTCCATGGAGTTCCAAGGATACACGCTGCGTGAGCCCATCGGAGTTGTCGGGCAGATCATCCCTTGGAATTTCCCTTCAGTCATGTTCTCCCTCAAGGTCAGCCCTGCCTTGGCCGTCGGTTGCACCGTTGTCCTCAAGCCGGCCGAGCAGACCCCATTGTCGGCCCTCTACTATGCTTACTTGGCTAAGGAGGTAGGCAGACTTGGCGTTTCACTTATGCTAATTATAGCTACTCTTACATAATCCAAGTGGACTATTTGTAGTGTGACAAGAATGAACTGCTGAGTACAGTGAAGTGAAAATAAGCAGACGAATCGACATGACGATGGTCATCCTCATTTTGTTACCCTTCCGTCCTGTAGCCATGTATTGAATCGTTGCTAATTTGAATATTGCGTGGCCACCATAAATATTCAAAAAAGTTTTGCTCAATTGAAGGTTTCGAATGTGTTGTTTTTGACTCACAGGCTGGTATTCCTGATGGAGTTTTGAATATTGTCACCGGATTCGGTGCCACAGCTGGAGCTGCACTCAGCTCTCACATGGATGTCGATAAGGTGGGAGACATGTCATCCTTTTGATATAGAAGATTTATTACTTCCACTCCAAGGAATCGCCCTACCATAGTGCACATTTGCGAGTTCTTGTTTCTTTTCCATATATCTGAACACTTCCCTATGATTTTATCTGCTAATTACAGATAAGTTTTACTGGTTCCACTGAAGTGGGGAAGCTAATAATGGAGGCGTCTGCAAAGAGCAATCTGAAGCCTGTCACACTTGAATTGGGAGGCAAGTCCCCTCTTATCATATTCGATGATGCTGATGTGGGCCTGGCCGTGGAGCTCTCTCGCTTAGCCACATTCTTCAACAAGGTCTATTCTCTTCAATCCAATTGATCATGGTCCTTCATTGTTAACCACAAGAGCCACTAATTGATTATGTCATTCTCATAGCAATCGTATTCATTCTGCTACTAAATTGCAGGGTGAAGTATGTGTTGCAGGTTCGCGTGTCTTCGTTCAGGAAGGGATATATGATGAATTTGTCAGGAAATCTGCAGAGAGGGCAAAATGTTGGAAGGTTGGAGACCCTTTCGATCCAACTGTGAATCACGGCCCTCAGGTAATGTCTTTCATCTAGCTGTTAATTACAGCAAACTTACTATAGCAATGCTATTAGCGGTACTTAATTATGGTTTTTCTAATAGTAGATTGACAAAAGACAATATGAAAAGGTCCTTTCTTACATAGAGAAAGGAAACAGAGAAGGAGCAACACTTTTAACAGGAGGAAAACCCTGTGGAGAAAAGGGATACTACATTGAACCTACAATCTTCACAGATGTGAAGGTAGAGAGTTAAATCGTTGTCACATGAAGTTTTGCATGAGAATTTTACTACATAAGCTAAATTCTAAGGGATGTTTTTTTCTTCTCTAGGATGATATGCAGATAGCAAAAGATGAGATATTTGGACCTGTCATGTCATTGATGAAATTTAAGTAAGTCTTCTCTTATGGGAAACCCTTGGATTCTTTGCTTTTAATCATAACAACTACTTCACGGTTTAAAAATCATGTTCTTTGCATATGTTCCACTCCTTGTCAGAAATCTTGAAAATGTGAATTTGCAAGAAGCAATGCATTTAGATGTTGAATTTTGCAGCATAATAATTTTAAGTTGTAGTTACAAATGGAGCTTCATTTTTGAAATTTCCTTCTCAGGACAATTGACGAGGCAATTGAGAGAGCCAATAACACCAAGTATGGGCTAGCTGCTGGTATAATAACCAAGGACATCAACACCATGAATCGGGTATCAAGATCGATACGTGCCGGGGTGATTTGGGTCAATTGCTACTTTGCTTTCGATGTCGATTGCCCATTTGGAGGATACAAGATGAGTGGTTTTGGAAAGGATCAAGGAATGGATGCACTGGATGGCTATCTCACGAAGAAGTCTGTTGTCACTCCAATCTACAATTCTCCATGGCTTTAAGATGTGTAGTACTAAAATAGGGTGATTTATCAAAAAGTTGCCCATGCCACATGTTATCATTGGCAGGGAATTATTCCACTTTACAAAACACGAAGTTGTAGGACACATTATTTCACTCTAAAGCTTGACATGTCCAAAGCATTCCGTGGTCATTCATTGACGAAGTTCCATCCAAATATGGCTTCAACCTTGAATTTAGGAAACTTGTTAATTCTTACATCTCATCCCCCTCTTCCTCTGTTCTCATCAATGGTATTCCAGAAGGCAAATTTTGCAGTGAGCGTGGACTCCATCAAGAGCGTCCACCATCTCTCTTCGTTCTTACCTTGGAAGCTCTTTTAAGAATGCTACAGTAAACTCTAGACACCCCCTTGATCAATGGAATCCAAATCTTCGATCAAGCACCAATCATCACTCGTTTGCTTTTTGTAGATGATCTCATTATTTTTGGAGAAGTTGAGATGGTAGAAGCTAGATTTATTAAAGTACTGCTACATACCTTCGGATCCTTGTCTGGTCAAGAGATAAATTTTGGGAAATTTGCTATCCACTTTAGCGACAATTGTCCGCCACAGTTAAAAATTGAAATCTCGCATCTGTTTGGCGTTTAGGATCTTTCTTCGAATGACACCTACTTGGGGGCTTGCATTGCAGGTGGAGGTTCACAAAGAAAGAATAATCAACATCTCATTGACAAGACTCAAAGTAGGCTAACAGGATGGAAGCGAAAAATGTTGTTACATGTTGGGTGAACACTTCTGATCAACTCTTCTCTATCATCTCTTCCAATTTACTCCATGGGAACCACTGCTATTCCAAAACATATATAAAGTAAATTCAATGGAATTAATAGGTAGTTTTGGTGGGGTTTTTCAATTGACAAAAGACATTGCTTTCTTCGTGCATGGCATGTTTTCCAATCCCCTAAGGATTCTGGTGGCCTAGCTATTCAATGCTTCTACACACCTAACCAAGCTCTCCTAGGGAAGTTGGCTTGGAAGTTCACCAACAAAAAAGACTCCTTGTGGGTTTGGTTGCTGTCAACCTGATACCTTGCTTTGGATAATTTTTGGGTCACTGATTGCAAGACTAGTGCCTCACCTACCTGGAAGGCCATTCTCAATACCAGGAAAATCTGAATTTCCAACTGGAATTGGGAAGTGGGAGACAACATGAATATTCACATCTCGAGCAATTATTGGGTCAGCGACGTTCACTCCCTACTTCAACTAGAAAATGATTTCCTCAAAAATCTCGCTTCTGTCTAGCAACTTATGGTCCCATGAGAAAGAAGATGGAATCAGGACCTTATTCAAGCTTATTTTTGTACTAGTATTGTAGATGCTATTCCCACTCCCATTAATGCTGATGGTTTAAACAAAGTAGTGTGGAATGCTATAGCGAATGGGATTTACTCCTTTGGATCTGCTTACACCCAACTCTTCAAAACCACTCATCTAGACTCCTCTTCCATTGGTCTCACAAGGAATTTCCCACCCAAGAAACACAAACCTTCCAAGTATATTAAACCTAGAATCATGATGTTCCTTTGGAGAGCTTTTGTAGGAGCATTACCAACTTGTAATGCCTTATTTAGAAGGAAAATTATCTCCTCTAATTGTTGTTCTCCTTGTGAACTTGATGAAAAGACTTTCGAGCACCTCTTCATCCACTGTAAGGTTTCTCAGGATATCTGGTCCTACTCTAGTTTCAGGAACCACTCGAGACAACACATTGGCTCTTTGGTTGATTGGTGTTCTTACTGGTTACACCCTCCCCATACTTCCCATAATAAAGATCGAAGAGCTTTTAACTTGGCAGTCACCACCATATGGATAGTTTGGAAGCATCGTTGCAAGTTGATTTTCAAGGGTACGTCAATGAATTCAAGATGTATTGTATAAAGTAGTGTACTCTATCAAAGCACATAACAAAAGCACTACGACGCCCATCCATTGTGACTTGTCTAACCTTCTAGATTGTGAGCATCACTGGACTCCTTCTGCTAGCCACCAAATCAAGATTAGTTTTGATGCTGCTGTGGGGAGGAGTACCTCGACATCTAGCATTTTAGTAAGAGATGCTATGGGCAACCTCATTCTTTCTGCTACATACTTCTTTCAACCCTCCTTGCACTCTACTTGAAGTTGAAGCTCACGCTCTTCTGTTTGGGTTGCAAGTTGCCTTTCAATAGGGTTGTGTAGGAAATATGCTTCTTAATATTTAATTTTGATGATAATAAAATAATTTATCTTATTTTATTTTGAGCTCATGTAATTATTTGAGAAATGTTTAGCTAGTAATTTGAAGAAATTTCAAGAAAGGACTCACAAATGGAAATACATTAAAAAAGGTAAAGAAAAATGTCACGAAGGAAGCTTCATAAAGACATCTTGAAGAATTTATGGAGAAATCAAGGAAATCCAAGAACCAAAGAAATTCATTAAATTTATTGTAAAAATTATTGATGTGATTTTAATCTTTCTTTATATGCCTAGAAGATGTATAAAGATCTCTCAAACAAATACAAATCCTACAAAAATCGGAATACCCAAGAATCCAGGTAGAAAACCTTAGAAAAATCATAAACATAGGTTCAAAGTTAATTTCAGCATACCAAATATTTTTGATATACCAAAATCTAGGATAACAGGATTTACAATCGAGAACAACTTCGTACACATCAAATCACTTTCGGTCTACCAAAGTGGTCGATAGTTGTAAACTACGGATGGCAAATTGGCCGACTAAATTTAGTTTGGTGTGTCGAATAAGTAGTCATTTGTAAATGTTGGAGGGAAAAATATAGACGTTACTCATATTCTATCTTTGCTTTTTTCCCTATAAATAGAACCTCTTTCAATCATAATAGACATACAAAAGCCATCCTAAGCTCATTGTACATTAAGTATAGAGATTTCCAAGCTCAAATTCTCAATTTCCATCAAGTAGAGAGTCTTCCAGGCCAATTTCCATTACTTCCCATTGAGAAAAATATAAATGAGCTTCATGATGTGAACGTTTTAATTACCGCAAGTGCACAGCGTCCAATGTAGTATGTCGACAAATACGGGTCGAAAAAGTGTTTAAGAAACAAAGATTTATTGTCAGTTATTGAAAAGAAATGTGAGATGGATGATGTTTAAAACTAAATCTAAAAGATCAAGAAACAAATACATTAATTAAAACCTATGATTTTGAATCCATTTACATAGAATTGAGAATGCATAATCATGTTTATTCTCTTCCTCTCTATTGATCTAAATAACTTAATCTAATGATTTTTATCTATACAAGAATAAACTACATGCTAAAATATGCATCGTGTAGGATACTAATGCTTCTCTAGAGGGGGGGGTGAATAGAGATTTTCAGTTTTAATTAAGTCTTTGAAAATTTGTTAAACTATTTAGCAAGTTTATACAAACACAATCAATCGCAAAGACTAGAGAATTATAGTGGTTCAGCCAA
>JAMKQA010145952.1:0-12216 GCA_024699735.1 Posidonia australis | reverse complement strand
TAACACCTTCCTCGTGCGTAACAGGGATCCTTACCCGCATTTCTGGTTTTCGTAGACCTTTCTTTTTATTGTTTGCATGATTTTTCATGTTTATGGTTTTCCTCGTCTTCCATAATAGACTAGGTGGCGACTCCTGCATTTTTGCATTTGCTTTGTTTTTTCGACGTGATTTTGCCGACCGATTTCGCATTCTTTTGCGGAATCTCCTCACCGGCATGGTTACACATTCATTAATGACTCCACCAGAAAGTTATGGGTTTACTTTTTGAAAAATAATTCTAATGTGTTTGCTACTTTTAAAAGGTGGAAAGTTGAGGTGAAAAATCAAACTGGTCAGAAAGTGAAGAGTCTGAGGTCTGACAATAGTGGAGAGTATGACAATCAGGAGTTCAAAGATTTCTGTATAGGGCATGGAATTCGAATGATCAGAACAGTCCTTGGAAGACCAGAGTAGAATAGAGTTGCTGAAAGAATGAACAAGACCTTGAACGAGAGAGCAAGAAGTATGAGGTTGCATGCAAATCTTCCAAAAACCTTCTGGGCAGATGCAATCAACACAGCAACATATCCAATGAATCAAGGACCTTCAATTCCTTTGGGATATAAGATCCCTAAAGTGGAATGGACTAGAAAGGAGGTAAATCTCTCACATCTGAAAGTTTTTGGCTGTGTTTCTTATGTACACATAGATCCTAATGCTAGAGATAAGTTGGATGCAAAGGCTAGAAAATGCTATCTTATTGGTTGTGGCTCTGATTATTTTGGTAATCATTTTTGGGATGATCAAAATAGAAAAATCATAAGGCATAAGGATATCACATTTGATGAAATTATGCTTTATAAAAACAGACATGTAGTAGAATTTGATCTTGTAGGAAAACAACCATAGATGCATCAAAGGTTGTGTTAGAGGATATCAACGAAGATTATATTGCTGAAAGAGTTCAAGAGAATCCAAAAAATAATGAAAAACACCCTGAACCATCTACTCCTATATCACATGTGAGAAGATCTATGAGAGTATCCAAACCAACACAACGCTTCTCATCGTCATTACACTATTTGTTGTTGACAGATGGTGGAGAGCTAGAATACTACGATGAAGTAGTACAAATAGAAGATTCTGTTAAGTGGGAGTTAGCCATGAAAGATGAGATGAACTCCCTAGAGAAGAACAGAACATGGGTGCTGACTCACCTGCCAGAAGGAAAGAAAGCCTTACAGAACAAATGGGTGTATCAAATTAAAGAAGAACCTGATGGCTCCAAAAGATACAAGGCCAGACTAGTCGTGAAGGACTTTCAACAATTAAGAGGCATTGACTACACAGAGATATTCTCTCCAGTAGTTAGATGACCACAATTAGATTAATACTCAATATTGTTACTGCAGAAAACTTACATCTAGAGCAGCTAGATGTGAAGACATTTTTTTTTGCGTGGAGACTTGGAGGAAGATATCTACATGCAACAAGTTGAAAGTTTCAAAGTTCCTGGTAAAGAAAAACTTGTATGTAAATTACAGAAGAGTTTACAAGTTTTCTGGCTTGAAACAGGCTTCCAAATAGTGGTACAAGAAATTTGATAGCTTCATATGTGACATTGGTTTCACAATATGTGCAATAGACTTTTGTTGCTGTTTCAAGAGTTTTGATGACTGTTATATTATTTTGCTACTATATGTGGATGATATATTTGTTGCAAGATCCAACATGAAAGAGATCAACAAGTTGAAGTGCCAGATGTCAAAGGAATTAGACATGAAGGACTTAAGTAAAGCAAAGCAGATCCTTGGAATGAAAATCATTAAAGATAGATATGAACGAACTCTAGTGTTATCCCAAGACAAGTACATTGAGAGGGTGCTAAATAGATTTAATCTCAATTATGCAAAGCCTAGAGACACTCTCTTGGGAACCCAATTCAAACGGTCTGAGGAGCAATCACAAAAGATAGAAGAAGATCAGAAGCGCATGTCCAAAATACCATATGCTTCTGCGATTGAAAGCATGATGTATGCTATGGTATATACCAGATCTAACATAGCTCATGCAATGGGAGTTGTGAGCAAATTCATGTCAGATCTAGGAAAAGAGCATTGGGAAGCTATAAAGTGGCTCTTACGATATCTAAAAGGCTCCTCAAGTATGGGACTCGACTTCAGAAAGAGCAATGTGATTTTCTAGGACTTCTGTGATACAGATTTGGGTGGTGAATTGGACAAAAAAAAGAGGACCATAGGTTATGTCTTTATCATAGAAGGTACAACAATCAGTTAGATGTCAAGACTACAGAAAAGTATTTCTCTCTCAACCATTGTTATATGACAATCTCAGAAATTATCAAAAAGATGGTTTGATTGAAGAACTTTTTGAAGGAGTTGGGAAAGAAGCAAGACAACGGTACACTTTTCAGTGATAATCAGAGTACCATCTATCTTACAAAGAATCTAGTCTTTCATGCTAGGACCAAACACGTCCAGTTGAGATATCATCACATTCGTGGGTTGATTGAGGATGGGACTTTGACATTGAAGAATATACTTGGCGTAAAGAATCCATTAGACATGTTGGCAAAGGGTGTAACCACTCAGAAGCTGAGACTATGTATAGCCTTAGTTGGTCTCCAAGGTACTTGAAAAAGAAAGATGTCATATTAGGAACATCATTCAAAACATTGGAGAAAATTTACAGAAGAGCTTCATTAATTAGAAGATCAGTCTCTAAGTGGGAGATTGTTAGGTATGTAGAGCCTGATTATGTTGAATCCTAAGTCTACGAATTCAACTTTGCAGTTGAGTTGGTGAAGGGTGTGGAGGGTAGCGCCTCCTGCCCGGAAGGAGGGTGTTTGAGGACATGCCCTCGAGTAAAATCTTTTCAATGTTATATATGTAATTTCCTAAACTTTGACGTCCTAGATCTCTTCTATATAAAAGGAGGTAATCTTTTATAGCATATATTTTGAGAAAAAGAAGAATAAGAATCCTAATGTAGTCGTAAATGTAGACATCATATTGAACCACATAAATCCTTAATTTTCTATGTTTGTGTTTATTTTTCTTCTTCTTTACTTCTCCTTTAGATTCTATAAGACCTTTTTTCCAACATGTAGAACAACTTTGTCACAAGGTGTACAAAAAATTTTCAAAAAAAAAGAAGACAGGATAAATTTTTTTCCTTTTTCTTCGTGGAAGACGTAATTGATGGTGCAACTAACTAATTGACAGGTTGATGCTTGTCTTTTTGATGTGAGCTTACAACCTCCTCGAACTCTCCATCTAAAGTATAAGGAATACACGTGAAGGGACCAAGGCGTGTCGATCTCACACCCGAGACAGATTCTCCAAGGTGGTCTATTCCTACCAACTATGCGTCCACTGGTCGTTCTTCTGTTTCCATCAATCACGTGTATCTGATTCCACGTAAAAATCCGTGTAACGAACCTGCAAGGTCCAATTCACAAAGTTATCGGGTTTAGCTTGCCCCAACTTCTTTTGCTCATGGGTTATGTAACTTATGTTCGTGGTAGTTTCGACCCTGTTTGTTTACTGGTCCTGCACGGGGACTTGTCCTCTTCAATTGTAGGTTCACAAGTTGGGTGGTCCTACTCCTTTTGATTAGCGTCTTGGGACTTTTCCCCAGCTGCAACGTTGTCAGTCCGATATTCTAAACTGAAAGCATGCATGCATATGCATGTTTGCTCTCAGTAAATGAGATTCCTCCTATTCCTCTACAGAGGTACATTGTTCTTAGCTTTTTTTTTTTTTTTTTTGTGTAAACGATAATTAATATATATTATATTCAAATACTTAATTATGATAAATCATTATCAAGTAATGTAATATATATGATGTCTATGGGAGTCAAATTCTTCATCTCTCGTACAATCATAAAGAAACTTCACCACTACACCAAGTAGCTGCAGACTTCTTAACTTTCTGTGTGTGACAAAATGACAAATCTTTCTTATTTATTCAGAATCGTTTCTGCACAATGTTCTGTGTTGAATTTTTGTAGTCTCTTGAATGGAAAACATCAGGCCCAATTTGACATCGTTCTCTAGCTAAGACACCTAACGGTTAATCGTCTAATCAATGGGAGCTTATTGTTTATCATTTCGAATTTTTAGTATACGCTGAAACTTGTAAGCATAAATTGAAAAAGAAAAATTCTAATGATCTCAGTCAAGATGTCCATTCTAATTATGATATTTAGAAGCAACAAAAAGATGTTTCACAAATGTATTTTGAAATCTATACTAATGACAAATGCAAAGCATGTAAAATATACGGATCGACGTTGCTTAGGTAAGGTCCTATACATATAACCAGTCGTCCAACATGATAAGTTTCAACGAAATAAAACGATGCCATAAGGTTTATTTATTTATGTAGGATGAGATAAGTTGTTTACCTCAAATTGTAGTAGCCAATTCTCAGCACCTGATTCGGACCCTCTCTGAATGTGATACGCCGGCAAGCTCCCATCCAAACAAACTGCATCAAACCATCACAACAATATCCTCTCAAATCCAAATGCATGAAACTAACATTAAAGACTACCTCCGTTGGAATATGGTAATAATAATAAATAATCGAAGGAAAAACAGGAATCCTTGCCTGCTCCTGTTGCAGCAGCATCTCCCACAATCGTCATGCCCACGAGATTCTTATACGGTCTCCACAGCTGCTGAGGTTGATGTAGGTTTTGGCCATGGATTCTCCAATGGAAGGAGCCAAACAGTGTGATGCAGATCAGCGTGAACGTCTCAAAGCTCTGACCCATCTCGCATTAAGACGCCAACCAAACACAAAAAGAAAAGCTAGAATTCACAGTTGAAGAGAGAGAGAGAGAGAGAGAGAGAGAGAGATGGAGGTGATGATGGATTTGTTGTGTGTGTGTTTAATTAATATATGATTGAAATTGGTGATGGGTCTTGATTAGGATAGCAATCATGGTATGGATTGGGGTTGTTCACGCTTGCTTCCAGGAAAAGAATGGAAATGAATGGTGATAGTGCAAAAAAGCAACGGATGGAGCAGTTGGTTGTCGAGACCAAATATTCAGGAGATCCAGCGACGAAATCGTAGAAAGCAGAAAATAGAAAAAAAAAAGTAGAAGAAAAGTAACTCGATCGGTACGTCTTAGCAGCCGTTCTCGATCCGAGAAGATATTTATAAATATGACATGAAACTTTTGGCAAATTTCACAGATTAAATTTTCTTTAAAATTTTAACCGTACAGAGAAATAACATTGTGAATCCTGAACCTAAGTCTCCATATTTTATATATTTTCAGATTGAAAAAATCGAGCGAATTGTTAATTTAGGGCCAGTTGATAATTCACGAAATTACGTATTAAGGTAGTCAAAAGATGTGAATTCCACTAATTTAGGCTATTGAATTTTAGAAAAAGTAAAATTTAAATTGAAGACAAGGTTAGTTCATTTGATCATTCCTTGTTTGGAGGAAGAAAAAAAAACGTAGTATAGATGTATTACGTATTAAGGGTTTGTTTGGGATTGCTTCTCCAAAAGTTAGATTCTAAAGAAGTTGGTAGAAACTAACTTCTGATAAAGATTTCAAAAGCCAACTTATGGAAGAGTTGGCATAATCTTGTTTGGAAAAAGTTGGGGAGGTTGGTTGTTTCTGACTTATGAGATTGTCAAAATACCAACATAACCTCAAATCAAAGCTAATGAGATTGTAAAATATTTCTGTATTTGGTCATTTTGTAAAATTTTGACATGGCTCCCTCATGTGGCATGGCATGTGCTTTCAAACATGCACAATATATCAAACAAAGTATAGCTCATTCGTTACATGACTATTACTCTAATTGAGGAGTTGTAAATTCGAATCCCAATGGATGCAGAACTTTTAAATTAAGAAAAAAACCAAGCACAATATGCACAAAACCTGCACTATTTTACATGCTATAGACACATTTGAACTAGACATGCATGTCTAGAAAACCCTATTCCTGATACCCTATGCTAACATATCCATGCCTAATAAAACCATAATGACCAAGGATACAATAGCAATCATCAATGATATCATATATAGTAGTAAATTATACCATAAATAGTTCTAACTGATACTACTTAGGAAGAAGATGTTCATGTTACCCTATTTAACCAATTTAACAATAAATTCTATTTTATGATATCGCATCTACTCAACTGTCGTATCACAGTACAATTGTCGGAACTAAATATGCCTATAAAACCCTACAAGTAACCTATAATGTGACAATTAAGCTTCATTCAAAAAAGACAAGATCTAATAAATAAGCAACTTGTTAATTCAAGACTCAAGCAACCTGTTAATTCAATAATTAAGCTTCATTAAAATAAAGACAAGTTCTAAATAAGTATCAAGACTCCAAGCTTAAAGGCAAGTCCAAAACATTTAAATAGACCATCACTTTCAAAATAAAAGTAGCAAACTAGAAGTAGAATATTCAGTGGAGTTGAAATCTCCAAAACAAAGGCAAGCACTTCATATCAAACTCCATATGCAAGTAGTACATATCAAACTCCATTTCTACTCAAACCATCCATAAATTCAATCTATCAAAGTACTCCATCATGAAACTATTTAGAAACCTTCCATAGGCACCATCCTCAACATCTTCAACAGCCATCAAGTTTTGGACATGGAGAGGGAGACAAGATTAGGATTGTTGGAGGTGGAGAGGGAGACAAGATTGGAGTTATTGGATGAATGGCATGAGCTATAAATAGTAATGGCTCTTTTTAGTAAAATTTGTAAAACATTAAGGACAATATTGCAAACATAAGATGGTAATATTCAACTTCTACCAAAAGTAGCGTGGAACCAACTTCTCTAGAAGCTAAAATATGTACATGGATAAGGGGTGCTAGAATCTATGGCTTCTCCAAAAGTTGTGCTCTATACACCATTTGGAATCACTTCTGGATATCTGTAGCTTTGATAGAATCTAGAACCCCAGAATTGACCTAGAATCTATCCCAAACACACCCTAAGGTAGTCAAATGATGTGAAGTCCACTAATTTAGACTATTGAATTAATTTAATTTTTTTATTAAATACAATGTTGCCTTAAACGTGACTTGGAGTTCACAACAAATTGAAGTCATTACTAGTAATGGCCAATCATGTAACCTATTTCTTGTTTTGTATTCTCTATAAGTAAAGTTTGGACTAATAAAACTTTAATTTAGTGATTGCAATCTATAGAAGATTGTAAAACATAAATATGCAAATACATATTGTTGAGATGCCTTGAATCCTAACCCTGCAATTAGTCCCTATCTAGAGCAGCCTATCATATTAGAGGCTTGCCCATTAATTGGGGAGTGTAGCTCCCCAACCCTCGAAAGGTTATAGGTTTTCTGGTACATGGTTGATCGGTTCTTAGTATCTATTTATTTGAAGACTTATCTGTATTAAGATCCATTTAGCATCATGTCAGTGTTGGAGTCTATAAATACTTCGTAAGTATTAGGGTTAGGGTGTATTTGGCACTTTACATTATGTGCCACTACCTCTCATCTATATTCATTCTCTCATATTGTGAAAAACAATCTGTCATTGTCCATGGACATAGACATTTTGATGAACCACTTAAACTCTATATTTTGTGTGTGTGTGTTTTTGTTTCTCTTGCATGGTTTTCCACTACACAAATTGTAATTACAAATAACCTACGTAGAAGGAAGAAGATGAACCATAGAGTTTTCTTTTTGTAAATAAAGGAATAATGTACAAAGAATGAGGTGTGGAGTTGGTTTGCCGATTTTAAGGATTTTGAGAACGTAGTGCCCCCTAAGATAAAGTGAGAACATAAAATGAAAGAAAAAAGCAAAGGAGTAAAAGAGCGATATCAAAGCAAAGGATTTTGGCACACGACACATACCGTATAAGGGATACCAAAGGATGCAAGAAGAGCGATGCACTCTCAAAGAAGAGAGACAAGCATAGAGTCGTATGGAAAGAGCACAAAGACGACTACATAGGGAATAACATTGACAAAAGAAGGAAAAGCACTGTGGGAGTCTTACCCAAAGTAGTGTGCGAATTTTAGTTCCATGGGCAAACGTGGTTATCAGTATTTTCCCAAGGAACTGTAGGAGATGAGGAACCCCGATCATCACCACATCTGGGAGGATGAGGAAGAGAAAAGAGTGGGGGATAACCTTTGACTTTATCACCAATAGAGCTATGGTTGGATATTTAATGCTTCTGTTAAGGATTAATAGGAATTCTATACTACTTGTAAAAGCCCCCTAATGTAACTTCTACTTGGATTCCAAGTCCTGACAAGCGAACATTGTGGTAGCATAATTACCTTTTTGCCTAGTGGTTATGTTAGAATAGCTTTGTAACAACACTATTTTTAATAATAAATAGAGTGGTACTTTAAAATTAAGATGCTATATGGAGTTTCATTTGCACCGTTTGATTTGAGGTAGTATTCTTTTATTTGGATATCAGAATGGTGCAGTAAGGAAATGGAATGGGACAGTGAATGCACTCTAGAGGTGTTGTTGAAACGCTTGTTCATGATGGAAGTCATAGGGCAATTGGCCAAAGCAATAGCAAACCAAGTAGTTAGATGAGAAGGAAATCCGATCGTAAATTTATTGGAATGATTTATGAAGTAGAATCCACTGGGTTTTACAGGTGAAATGAAGCCTAAGAAAGCAAAAAGTTGGATCAATGATATTGAAAAGATCTACAGAGTAATGAACTATCTAGCAAAGCAAATGGTTAATCAGGTCACATATCGTTTTACTAAAGAAGCATAGCACTAGTGAAGGATTACTTAGGAAATCAAATTTGAGGGCGAAAATACCATTCCACGGGAGGAATTTCTAGACACTTTCAATGAGAAGTATTTCCTAAGCATGTTCAAGAGAAGAAGCGACAAAAATATTGATGTTGAAGCAAAACCAATTAACTCTGATTGAGTTAGGATAAAGGTTTAGTGAGTTGGAAAAGTATTACCCAGGAGTTTACAACACACCCAAGGAAAAGACGTCCAAGTTTACTTCTAGTTTAATTCCAGCACTTAAAACCAAGATAGGACAAGTTGACCTCAAACTTTGGCTGAAGCCATCAAGTGTGCCACAGTCCTTGATGACGACCATCAAGAGTACATGCATGAGATGGAGAAATCTCGAAAAGAGAGTAACGATGGCAGCCTTAGCAACCAATTCAAGAGCAAGTCATATGGTAGAGGTGACCCTAGATTATTTAAAAAGCAAAAGATAACACTGGTTTGGAAGCAAAGATGGTAAGGGATCATGTCTCTACTATGTCAGGTCTCATCTTGGTAGGGAGCGCTATTTTTGCACTGGCGTCTGCTTGGCATGCGAGCACAAGGGTCACTTCATAAGGGACAATGACACCCGAGGCAAGAGGCCTGAGGAACAATAGCGAATGATTCAAGGAAGAGTTTTCACCATTGAAATTGAGGATGTAGAAAAAACCAATGGAGTGGTGACAAGTACTTTGTTACTTTCTGATCATATCGCCATGGTACTATTTGATTCTAGTACTACACACATGTTTATTGCATCAAGGTTTTCTTGAAATTTAGATAGGGTATACCTTGGAAGTGTCGACCCCTTTGGGACAAGTTGTAGTTGTAGGTTTTTTGGTAATATTCCTATTAAGATAGGTGAGCAAAATTTTCCTGCAAATTTAATACCACTTCAAGTTATGAACTTCGACATTCTCATGGGAATGGTTTGGTTAGCTCAATTTTATTCTAGTGTCCAATGCAAAAAAAGAAGATCATTATTGTTGTGACCATGGTGAGGGAACCAAGGTGCAAGACAGAGTCGCATATCGAAGGCCACAAAAGGATGATATCTCTGAGTTGGATCTCAACCAAAAAACACCAAGTAAATAGAAAAAGAGAGGATAAGGAAGGACACAAAGTCAGAGAAGCATAACTACAAGTGTTCGAGCTCAAAAGAAAAGCATTACCCCGAACCGATGGAAATGACACATAAGGTCCTCATAGTCATAGAAGGGATAAGAATTCATGTTACGCATGGGAAAGGGATTAAGCACCCATGTATGTCAAACAACGTCGATCTCTCTATGTTTAACTGCTCATGTGTGTAACAAAAAGGAAATAAGCAAAGGCAACAAAGGAATGTGATAAGGACATAGGCAAGATGCTAAACACATGCAAATAGCATGTAGAGAGAGAAATCTAGAAGTAGGAATTAGAAATAAAGAGAATCAACAAACAAAACAATGTGTTCTACTATGACTGCTCAAAACTAGACCAGGGGATCGTCTCGGGAAACCACGCAAGGAATCTATGCTAGGAACCCACGCTGGAGACTCGTGTCCACCAGACACGCTTAGAACCTCTGTTCTAGCTCTAGCTGCCACAGATTAGTACACACACAGTCAAATTTGAGAAGCTAAATCCCAAGGAAGAAGCAAGGCATTCAAGAGCAATGAAAAGCAACATGAGAAAGCATCCAAAGCAAATCGAAACAAAATCAAAGCAATTTGGAACCCACTCGGGTATGGCCTCCATTGTTCATGGATGATCAGACTACGAGAGTCTCATGGTTAGGACCACCTCAAATGGACTTCGAGATTGAAGAGGGAAGGGGAAAAAAGAAGCAACAAAAAGCCCTAGCCATGCAACATAGCAAAACAACAAGAAGCAATAAAGAAATGAGTGAACCCAACACATGCAGCAAGCTAAACCAAGTCAATTGGATGAAACACAAATGAAACAACAATCAACTAGGAGAGAATGAAGGCATTACGATACAATAAAAGTGGAAGCCTACATTACTGGATGAATGGACCTACCTTGCACGTAGAGCTCTAGATGTTCTTCTCTTTGTGCTCACGACTGTACCTTACGCAAGGACTCCTTTGGGATGTTGCCTCTACTCTTCAAGCTACAACGAGGCTAGCATGAGGGAGTAGAGGTACTACAGTAGAGGATAGGATGTGGTAATGGATCTCAATTGCTCAAGCTACTCTCTTTTTCTCACTATTGCTCACAATTCAGTTACTCAAGTGGAATGAGGAGAAGGAGTTGAGAAGAGAACTCAAACAACTAGGGAAGAAGAGAGAGTCCTAAGAGAGCCCTATTATAGGAAGATGTGGATATTTTTATAGTGGCTATTTTTGTTAATAGTCGTTGAATTGAAAGTTGGTGTGAGATGAATGGCTGGAATTGGATTTAATGGATTGGAATGGGTTTTGTGTGTATATAAGGTGGTATGGTGTTCCAAACACATCTAGCAACAACCTTAGATCCATAAGAGCCAATGAGCCTTGGAATTCATGTCCACAAGTGCTAAGCAAGTTTAGCCCTTTGCAGTGAAAACTGGGCCAAGGCACTACATAGGCAAATCGTGCCTTTGACCCATGCTAGGAAGGCGCACCTAAAACACACGCTTGTGATCCATGCTAGTTCACTACGCCTGATCCAATATCAAGTTTGCTTCTACAAATCTTTGGCTAGAGTTTTATTGTTTGAACTAGGGATTGACTTGGTGCCTAGTGGAAAATTCTAAGTAAATTCGTGGCATGTGAGAGCCTTACCGTAGCTAGGTCTGGTTCTTACAAAGGAGTCTTTCAGTAAACAACCACAAACTAGGGTGTCTACAATTGCAAAACTCAGAAAACCAATGGTGGTAAGTAGAGGGATCAAGTATGGAAATGGTCAAATAGTCTCAGCATTAAAGTCACAGAAGTTGATTACGAAGGGTTGCCAATCTTATTTAGCAAGTGTAGTCAATATGGAAGCTACTCTAGCAAAACTCAAGGTGAATAAGGTTGTTCGGGAATTTCCAAAATTTTTCCTAAGGATCTTCCTAAACTACCTCTCAAGCAGGTGACTAATTTTGTCATTGAGCTGATGGATGGAACTACACCTTAGTTGAAAGCACCATAATGGATGGCACCTACAAAGTTACAAGAATTAAAGAAGCAGCCACAAGAGTTGATAAACAAAGGATTTATTAGACCTAGTGTGATCGTGCTCGACCCGGAGGGAGGGGTGGGGAGGAGACCACAGTCATGCTGAGACGGCAAAAGCGCAAGGATAGGATAGAAGAAAAAGAAAAGAAAAGGGAAGGAGTCGCCACCTAGTCTTTTAAGGGAAAGACGAGGAAAACCACAAAAGGATGAATGCATGAGATGCAAATGGGAAGGCTGGATGTCTGCTAACCAGAGGATGG
>JAMKQA010145950.1:0-16609 GCA_024699735.1 Posidonia australis | reverse complement strand
AATGTAACATGCTCCCAAACCCAAGAACTTTGTTTCCTAGGTTTTTTTGTGGCTGTGGAATGTGAAGTATTTGGGGTATTTTGAGGATTATCTGACTCCATACTAGGGATATAATCATGGGTACCAATATTACCAATATTATCAAAATTTGCCATTTTAATATTAAAAATTTAAATAAAACCCTTAACCCACAAAAACCAAAATCCAAAAATGGAGAGATTAAAAGTAAAGAATTTGGAGGGATTATAAGTAAAGAAAATTTGATGTTGTTGGCTCAGCTACTGTTACGTGGAGACTAGAGTCTGGAGAGCAGAAGACTGGGCAGAATCTAAAGTCAAAGCAAAATCTTCACTTGAAAATCTTCTTTTAAGAATTAACAAAATTTTGTAGAGAAAAGTTGAGAATTTTGTAGAGGAGAGTTGAGAGAGGTGTGGAAAAAATGAAAGGTATGAGGGAGTATTTATGGGTTAAAATTAGAGATTTAAAAAAAAAATAATAATAATAATAAAGAGGCTCAACGGCTACAGTAGCCGTTGCACAACGGCTACAGTAGTCGTTACTGTGCATTTTTTATTTTATTTTATTTTCCAGCCGTTACCTTTTTTTTTTTTTTTTGTTCGAGGGTTGGCCCGGCCCGGACTGCTTGGTGGGCCAAACTGGGCCTAGTCCGCGGGCCTTGGCGGGCCTGCTGGTTTGGCCCGGCCCGGCCCACGGCCCGCGACAGACCTGATCCTGTCCGATTCACGACTGATTTTTTCAGACTCAGACTGGATCGAACAGGCCTAGACCAGTTTGGCCCGATTTCTATGTCTACTCAAGAGTTCACCGCCATCAACTGGTGGCTTGCGAAAGTAGAGAGAAAAGGTAAGAAAGGAGGAGTGGCGTGGCAGGGAAGACTTGACTTTACCTCTTATTTATACGTCATTTGGTGTCAGTTTTGTACGTACACAGCGACCACTCAAATGCATGTTCCTCGCTTGCGTACTCACACATAGGAGTAACGCACAATGCCTCCACAAAAGATAAGGTACATAATCAACTAATCACGAGAGTAATACATACAACACTAAAGCCAAACACAAAATTACTAAGTTACTGGAATAGACCTTACATTAGTAATATCTTTTTACAATAAATTCATTAAAAATATATATTTACAAATAAATAAATTTTTACATGTTACACCAAGTAGGCTGTGTAGATAAGGAAACTCATCTAAAAATTAAGTTCTGAAACTAAATTGAAAGCGAAAAAGTCCCATGATGCTTATCAAGTTTAGGCACCACACAGTGGTCCCAACTCATTAGGATGCACCCACTACTACCTTTAGACAAAAAAATCTCAAGCATTTCACCCAACCACTCTCAATTGATCTAAGTAGAGCTGGGAAAAAATTACGAGTTATCTATCTTTGTTGCAGTGAGTTCACGTGCTTTATTACTGGTACATGAAAACCCAATACATAAAACAGGAAATGCAGGGAACACAATCAAAGCACCGTCTTTGAAATTTCGCAAAATTACAAGCCCTACATACAAAAATCCCCCTGACGAGGACAGCATTTCTTCACAAACATCGACGTGAAGCCACAGTGGCGGCACCAACCACTGCGACCTGGAAAACCCTATCGATGGCTGGAACCCTTGGCCGAGCGCTGTACGGCGACGTCGCTGCTGCGGCTGCCTTGATGAGGAGGCTCTGCACCGCGGCAGCAGCGGAGGCGGCAACATCATCCCCCGTGGTGGCCAAAGCGGCCAAGGGGCTGCCGCTGTACCGGCGTCTGTCGGCGCTCGGTGGGGCGCCTGAGGGGAGCGTGAAGAAAGCGATGAACAAGTGGCTCCGGGAGGGAAGAACAGCGA
Source organism: Posidonia australis (assembly GCA_024699735.1). Classification (NCBI taxonomy): domain Eukaryota; kingdom Viridiplantae; phylum Streptophyta; class Magnoliopsida; order Alismatales; family Posidoniaceae; genus Posidonia; species Posidonia australis. The sequence continues at coordinate 14,750 of JAMKQA010145950.1, read as the reverse complement.
GGGCGAAGGAGATCGTCACCTACGTTAAGGAGCTCCGTAAGTACGGACGTTTCCGGCACGCTCTCGAGGTACTACGTTGCTGCACCACTTCTTCCCTCGCTATGTTTGCTTCTTGTTAGTTTTCTCTTGGAAAATAGGGTCTTTTTCTTAGATCATGCTCATTCATGGTTAATGCTGTCTTTCCTTGCGTTTTTTTGATGTTTGCATGCGTCCTTACAATTGTACTTTCTTTTTCTCTCCATCATCATCTGCAGAGTATTTTTCTTTGGATTTTGTTTGCAAACAATTAAAAATATGCATGAGTGTGTAAGTGTTGGTGATTTTGAGTTGACTCCTCCGTGAAGCTATGGAAAAGAGAAGTATAAGAGCACACGGTATTTAAACTATCAAGGGGTTTGCAGTTGTATGCATTCATCACAATTTCGTAATCACTTCAGGCAATTTTGATAAGTAATGAAGTTTTTTAGTTTAGTATTTCGTGGTAGTCAAATTGACCGTCAATTAATTCCACATAGGGATAATTCATACGATTTTTAACCTTTATGAAGTGATGAGTCATGAGCCGATTCAACTTGTATGCTTCAATTTTCTCCTTATTTTTAGTTTATATAGGCTATAAACTTTTCTTGAAATCAATTTTGATTTTCTTCTTTTAGTCTAAACTTTGCTAAGGGGACTCACAATCTTGTTCTTTAAAACTTTTTATTATTGAGAGAACAATCATAAAAGTTGCACTTCTATAAAGCATTTCTTTACAACCAACTGGAAATGTGAAGAGGAGATCTATGAACTTTAGTTTGGGGAAATGGACTTCCTTCATTCCTGCAACTTCCTTGTAACCATTTCGACCCATGCTTGCCCATGTGGGAGCCAACATCCCGACCTTTTTGTGCAATAAACCACTCCAGGATCAAGACTAGTGAATAGTGATAGGTGGTCCCATGGAGCTTTTGGAGAAGGGTAGACAGGGGGCTGTCCTATTTGTTCTTAGTTTACAATAGGAACTAGAAGGCCAACACCAGATTATTGGTATTAGTCTTGTCTTTCTTCGGACAAGGTTTGCTTATATGATTTGACTGGAGGAGGATGTTATAATTGAGACAGCAACAACCAACATGACAGTTGATCCATAATTCAAGTAATTAACTTTGATTCAATGTTGGCTATATCTGATCTTAATTCGATAAAGCAACTTAATTCAAAAAAAAAAATTGAAATCCAATCCTTATTTGCAAAAGAAGTCTAATCCTGTTAAGAAACAAACTATAGGATGATAAGATATCTAAGTTGGTTACCACCTACAAGTCTTCTTTTGTATGGATCAAATAACTATTGGGTGTACATTCTAGGATGGATAAAATTATTTTATATCCCTATATTGTGTTCGGAACACTGGAATGCAAATGAGTAGGAATGAAATGAACTCTAGAATAGAATTTAAAATAGAATAGAATGGAATAGTTTTATTCTATTCCTATATTTGGTATGCAATCAAAATACAAAGTGGAATTGGCAACCATATAAACATTGTCATGTCCAAAACTAGGTTTTTCAATCCCATGCCCATGCCATAAAACAAGCATCATCTTATCTCATAATAATCAAAATATTAGATATGCATAGTACAAGGTTTCGAAATACAACAAACCCTATATCTTGTCGATGTCCTTATCCTCAAACTCGATGTAGTCATTGCCAACCTCATTGCCCTCCTTATCGAACCCTCCAACAATCCCCATTGGACATATTGTTCTTTGGTAACTCCTTGTAGACCTTGAGCAGCCTCGCCTCATTGGGCATGTGCTTCAGGATTACATCCACCTTGTCATCTTAGTGGTCCTTGAGACCCATGAGAACGATATCCCTAGCAGCGATCCAAACCTTCTTGTGCATCTTTCCTTGGATATGGTAGAGCCTCTTAGTGCTATCAATGTAGGTAACCTCACATCAGTTGTTCCCGAACATCCAAAGGATTTGGGCGTACTCCTACCCATCTTCCTTGAAGACAAGCTTCCATTTCTCGTTATCATCCTCGTTCTTTCCCTGTTTCTGGTTCTTGCCTCCATTTCCCTTGTTCTTCGCTATAACGGCAAGATCGAAGGTGGCAATGGTGATGGTGTTGGTCACTATCGCTTGTGTAATGTTGGAGGAGGAAAGGGGCCTGAGGAGGAAGCCATCGGAGGAGGAAAAGGGCCAAAGGAGGAAGGCATTGGTGGAGGAAAGCCGCAGAGGAAGACGACAACTGGATGAGGAAGGGGTAGGGTTGTTGTTGCAAAAATTGGAAGTTGGGCTTGGGATGGAAAGGCATTGGTTTTTTTATTCCTATTGGAATGGGAATCAAATTCTTTACATACCAACAAAGAATCAAATTCCCAAGGAGAGTAGGAATTTCATTTCCAAGAAAATAACCATTGCGACTATACTTTTGTATCAAATGTAGGAATACTATTCTATTTCTAAAATTTGATTCCATTCTAGCCCATTCCACCCTCCATTTCAACGTACCAAACGTTACATTATTTTATATAAAGGATTTCGTAGGTGGGATAGTCTTTGCTTTTTCTTCATTGGGATTTTTGTGCTCATAATGTGTTGGGGCAGCCCACAATTATATACCTACTAATTTGATGCCTAGCCCATGTCATATTACACTGGAATAGAATCTGCTACCAATGCATGCCATTCTTGGAAGTATACATGATAAACCATTGCACTGTGTTTCGGATAAAGTCTATAGTTCTCTCCACGCTAATGGAAGTCTCTTGGTAAGACGCAGGATCACTTCTGAGGCCTATCTTTTTCCATATCCATTGCAGATGCCATAGGCATTATAAAATTTTTCAAGTCAATAAAGGATAGAAAACAAATAGTAAACTACTACCACAGAATATCACATAGTCATTAAGGCACCGCCTAGGCGAAAAGGTGGCTATGCAATATTGTAAAAAAGGCAGTTTTAGACTAAAAATTTTTAGTACCTTTATCACCAGGATGCCTTGACTCCATGTTGGATCAAGATGAGAACATTCTTTCAAAACTCGTTCTTAAACCTCATTCTGATTTTATATTACATTTTTGCATGGTATGTTTTAGGAAACCATGATTTACATTTTTTTCCCTGGTAAGAGTAAGAAAATTTCATGATTTTACAAATTGTATATTCATATATTTGACAACAATGACAATCATAAACTAGATTAACCCATATAATAAATTTAACTTTTCTATCATTACTGTGGTTTACATAAATTTATTAATGTTGTAGATTGCATGTTGATACGTGTGTTTATATTCTCTTTGTTTGTTTTATAAGATTCAAAACATCTGAAAATTGAATATAACACCTTCAAGTTGAATTTTTTTTATAATATGATGCTTATAAATTGGATATACAAAACTTGGAATGTAGTTTGCATTTTATAATATTTCATTGAAGACTTGCAGTACACTTTTGGTTCTATTATTTATATTCAATATTTTCTTAATTAATTATCAATTATGACTGATCAATCTTCTGTTTAATGGCAAATTTCTGTATACAAGGCATTGCTTTCCCACTTGAATCTATGTTAGTTGCCAATAGTCAAAATCGTACTGTTACCAAGCAAGATGAAACTAATGACCCATCCACGCAGTCATCAAAACTGTTTGTGACCTATCAAGTCCGAAGACTTTGACAACATACATGCTAAACTATTAATAAATCTCTAGTAAGTGCAATACTCCTAAAGAAAATTGACAGATTATTAAATTATTGGATGACCACATTTGCTTCCATATATGCATATTTTGTTGCAAACATTTTTACAGCAGTAGCATTTTTTCTATCAGAATTAATGTCACTGTCTATATGTAAACAGACAACCATAAGTGTTGCCATCCATGACTGTCATTGCTTATTTATTTTCACATCTTTCGGTTTTTATTTTGCATGTTTTATTTTCATAAATAAGGAAGACAGTGATTTTTTACTTGCTAAATTATATACAATGTCCCTAAAAAGGTTTATCTCTAAATCTCTATTCTCTTTATGGTTTTGTTATTACAAGATATTAGTATTTAGCTGGGTCTTTGATAATAAAGTTGGTTACTAAATTCTGGTCTAATGATACTGTTGCTCAGTTGTATTCTTTCTTTTTTGTCAATATGGTGGCAGTCATGAATTTTGGGGTTAATATTTTTTCTTTCTAGTTTTTGTTATGTGTCCATCCCAAAGTAACCTGTGTCTGCAATATTACTGTATCCTTGCAGTTGATGGAATGGATGGATGAAAAGGGCATGAACATGTCTTATGGAAATTATGCATTACGTGTGGATTTACTGTCCAAAGTAAAGGGAGTTGGTTCAGCAGAGAAGTACTTAAATGATCTTCCTGAACCTGCAAAGAACAGGCTGACCTATGGGGCACTATTAAATATCTATTGTGTCGAAAAAATGGAAGACAAAGCAATGGAGCTGTATGAGAAGATGAAGCAACTGAACTGTGATTCCAATACTTTGGTATACAATCAGTTGATGAATCTATTCTCGAAAAATGGCAATCCAGAAAAGGTGCTTTCTCTGCTACATGAAATGAAGGGGAAGAACATCAGCAGGGATTGTTTTACCTACAATATATTAATCACCAGCTATGCTTCTCTTGGGAACATAGAAGCTGTGGACAGAGTTGTACAGGACATAGAGGAGGAAGATACATCTCTATTGCAGTGGCCTATCTATGGTAATCTGGCTTCCATTTACCTTTCCTCTGGGCTTGTTGAAAAAGCCGAGTTGTGTATTAAAAAGCTTGAGGAAGTTATGGACAGAAAGGACCGTTTAGCATATCATTTCCTTATTAGCTTATATGCACGTATGGGTAATGCATTGGAAGTCAATAGGGTATGGAAGTCTCTAACAGCCAAGATGAAGACCACCAACAAGAGCTATCTTGTCATTTTCCAGGCTCTGAACAAACTGGATGATTTTAATACGCTGAAGATTTGCTTTCAGGAGTGGGATTCCTCTTCTGAGTTGTACGATATTAGGTTGGTTAATATGATGATTGGAGCGTATCTTAAAAGAGAAATGATTGAGGAAGCGGAAGCCCTTCTGGACAGTGCCGCAAGCAAGGGTGCAAAATCTGATTATCGCACATTTGATTTGTTCATTGAGTACTACTTGAGGAAAAAGGAAATTTATTTAGCATTGGAGTACTTTGAGGATGCAGTTTCAACGTTAGAGTTATGGAAGCCAAACCAAGCAATGATAGATGCATTTTTCAAGTATTTTGAGGAGACAGAGGATGCGGATGGCGCTAAGACATTCCAAAAGAGCTTGAAGACGGTTCAAGATCGAGATTCAGAAGAGCACAATCCTAGTCATTCTGCTAAGTCTACCTTGGATGAGTGTGGACCCTTCAAACCAGCCGATGAAAAAAATGTAACTGTCACGAGCTCTGAAAGTGTGAAATTTCTAGAGAAAACATTTCTTACCTCATAATGGTTCTTGACTAATCGATGCCTAGTTCGTGAAGAGTGGGAAATTGGAAACAGGATATCTTGGCCTTCAAGGACAAACTAGAATCTGGACAAACCGTCAATGTGATTCAAATTTGTCAGTTGGATATTCTTTGAATTGTTATTTTGATGGAGTATTTGTTGTAGGAAAATAGTAGATTGTATTTGAGAAAAAAAAGCTTCCAAGCAAAAATGGACGTTTGCTAGAAGGTGCAGCAATTACAAGGAAATTTTGGATGTCTACTACAGATGTTTGTTGAAGGTGCATTTAATATTAGAATATTTTCGGATATCCATTGTTGACGATCGTTGGAACGGTTCTAAAGATTAGCGAATAAATTAACTTCTGTGTGGACGTATACTTTGAAGTGTAGATTTATAAATAAGCATCTAAGGTTTCTCAAGGCTTTATTCTTACACATATCTGTTGATTTTCTAGTCTTAAAGTGTTTTAAATCAATTCATCTTTGTATTTTTTTGATTTTAAGAAGTTTTTCGTTCTTTGCAAAGGAAGGGTGTTAATTTTTTCAGTGTGAACGAATTCTTCTTCACCTATTAAAGGGAAAAGTATGATAAAACTTTATGAGACAATAGTGTGTGAAAATTAGAGTAGGATAGTGTGTGAAACATTTTTTTTTCCTGTCTCATGTCATGAATGATTACATAAATCTATTGTCGTGAAATCTTTTTAATATGTATTATAATTTGATTGTTTTATACAACATAATATTTTATTCATCCCTCTTTTAAAGTAATCGATCTAACAAGTTGTATCGGAGTTTTTTTTTTTTTTTTGTGTTTCTATGATTCTTTATCGATTTATTACTGGTTTTTACGATTGCCTCTAGATTTTGTTACCTTTGTTAAAAGTCATTCTACTATTAAGTTTTCCTTATTTGATGGATCTAATTATGGTTATTAGAAACATAAAATAATGATTTATTTGTATTTTTTAGATTTTAAGTTTTGGAATGTTGTTAATAAAAAAGTATTGTCTACCTTTGAGGGATTTTAGTATTTGGGATGATATCTTTAAGAAAAATGTTAATCTAAATGTTAAGGCCATGAATGTATTATACTGCTCTTTAGATGAAGAAAAAAACTCACTAGAGTTGTTTTGCAAAAAAAAAAAAACTCACTAGAGTTTCTACATGTACTTTTGTAGCAACCTTAGTCGTCATTTACTTAATAATTTACATTTTTTTTTATCACAATGTAAAAGAATCTAATTTCCTACTATAGCATCAATAATAATATCATAAAAATAAACACTCATGAATGACAACTAAAGAGGTTATTAAGCACACATCCATTAAGAATAAAAGTTCAAAAACACAAGTAAACAATTGAAGATTAAATCAAAATGTGCTTGTGAAACGTATGGGTATGATGTATCACCTCAATGTACGAAACTAATGAGAAATTTGTCTCGAAAACTACAACTCAAAATCACATTGACATGTCAACATTGATGTCCTAGAAATCTCCTAAAAACATCAAAAATCATGATACATACGAGTCACTAATATATACATCAGAAAACTAATATTAAATTTACTAAAATATCAACCTAACTACAAATCTATCAAAAACATGCATGTGAAACATGTGCCTCAAACACATGCTTCCAATGCATTAGATGATTTGCAAACCTTTTATCTACAATTTGCCTTAAAACTCGTCCAGACAACAAAATATAGAAAATCAAAACCACACCAAGAATATACAATAAAAACTCTAAGACATGCGTCTCAAGGCCACTCAACTCAAGACTACCGAAAATAGATCCACTGTGTTTCTCAAATATCGAAACTATAATGATCAAAGCATAGGAAACATGATCCATTTTATCATGAAAGCATGTATCAAAAACTTGATAATAAAATCGTAGAAAACACGACACAACATAAAGTATTCAATTATCTTTGAGTAACTCAAAAAATATGGTTTGATCTCACACACTCTGTGAGTACTAGACAACCAATGTTGTTTGAATGCCCTTTTATTGTATACAGAATAGTCCAATAACATACACATGTGTCATGTCATTTTGACCCAAGTAGCTGTCGAAGTATACTATACTACCACAGATGAGTCACACTGCAAAGGAGCCCATCTGTCTTAGGTCTCTCCTCTCTTAAGAACTCTCACAACTGTACACCCTAGGACATCATTAAAAGCGAAGTACACACTATCAACTTGCATATCATGCTCTAATCAACTCTCATAGGGTACGTACTATCGACGACCTTGATACCTGAACCACTTAAGGAAAATATAAACACTTAACCCTGCTAGTACACAAATCTCTGCACCTAAGCCACCTAGGGACTCTCACCCCTAACCCAATTAACACTCAACATGAAATCTCAACCTAGGTTTAGCATGTGACCCTCTAGAGATATCAATCGTTTTTGCTTCGTCAGTACGATCTTTCGACACTCTTGGCTGTCGAACCTCAACCCTAGTTCTATTGGTCTACAGACCTCAACATCTTTGGTCTCTTGGTCTCCACAAATAAAAATCAATAAAAATTTTTTGAAAACCTTACTCAAATAAAACAAAACCACATAAAAATACAATGGCTACAACTTCTTGCTGTACAAGCCGAAACGCACTACTCTCATGCACGACCAATACATATGAGTCACCTGTGCCTGTTGTCAAATAAAGTCCACAACCACTACTCAAAAACACAATCGAGGTCTTATTATATCGCCTCAGTACACACAATAGTAGAAAGTACAAATATGATTTCATTTCCAAACAATGGACAACAATAGAAAGCACATAAACAAATTCATATTCAAATTGCTTTCAAAGTCCCAAAACATGGCATTAAATCTACTACTATGCAATACCCACACAAGTCAACACAAAACCCAAACAAATCCACATGATATACCAAAACAAATATTATGAAATTATCGATTATACATATTTGAAAATTTTGAATGCCGGTATCAAAATCTCAAGATACCAATATTCAAAGCCAACATACGCGTTCTGTGAACAATGTTCACCATGAGCATATCCTCCATTAAACACAAATAAAGCTTGAAAATACTTTATTAAATGTTATAAATCATGCTCGCAACTAAATTCAATAAGCTACAACTATTTCATAGCTCTAATTTCGTTATAAGAGCCTCAGAAACATAGTAGAAAGTAACACATTCAATATATTCAACTTTGCTTTCAAATAAAACCACCACAGTCCACAAAAATTGCATCTTAAAATCAATGATTCACAGCTCAATTCATGACAGTAAAAATCCATGCTATATATTATTTTAAAGATTTTAATATTATCTTTCCAAAATCTCCAAAAACAAGGAATTTCGATATCAAAATCTTAAGAAATTCATCAAAACAAATCATCACTCATGTTTAGTGAACAGTGTTCACTATGAGCTCATTCCATTGCATAAATGTAATTATATCATGTAAAATTCATCTAAAATACTATAAATTCTTGCATTGTAAGATTTATTTAAGCACTAACATTAATGCATCTCTAATTGCAGTTATAAACACTCGATGAAGCACGTACCTCAAGTATGCAACCCAACAAAACTCAATAAACCCAACTACACTACCAACGATCCTCTTCATTGGAGATCTGGATTTTGCCACTACCGCATCTATTTGAGCATGGCCAATAACCCAAAGTTCTCCACAACAACCAACACAGAGAGGAATTACTCAACCAACACACACACAAAGAATAAGGAGGTGAACCCAACAAAAACTCGAGCTCAACTCACCTCTGCTAAAACCAACTATAGCACAAAACATCAAAGAGTCACAACCAGTGAGCTTTTCAAGCCACATGGAGGTTACTCAATGTCGGAGAAGCTCAGGATTGCCACAAGACTACATGTATAAGTTGCAACTCCCCAACTCTCAAGATTTCTCACTTGCTCTCTCTCTCTCTCACGTGCAGTTCTGTCCCCCTCTCTCGCTCGGTCTCTCCTCTCTCCCCTCATTCTTCTTCTTCTCACGTCCTTATAAGCATGCAATAAGAACGCCTGGCAAGCCACAACTTACTACCTCCACTTAAATAGTCGAGAGCTCAAGTCACACAAGGGGACGGGTGTCAACACCTCACACCTACACCACACGCCCCATCAACGTATATTACAACTCATTTGGCAGCAATAATCCAACAAAAGCACAAGCTATACTCAAAGTAAGACAAATGCATGTACAATCTCATACACTTAATCCAAAATACTAGTAATATCTCATAAGCATTTTTTTCACTTGTGCAAGGGACCAATTAACATATAAAATATTCCCAAGATACTTCTTGAATAATCATTTAAATTCAATGAAGCCAAGATCATTAACCACAATCATAATATATATCTATATTCGAATCATTCTCTGATAAATTACATCCACCAACACAAAACCAAGTGGGAATCTAATCCCTGATCCACAACTCACCACTCACTGAACTCTGGAAACCTAAAACACATTGATAATCCATGCTTGGAAAACACACGATAAACTACACCTACCATATGCATCGATAAACCATGCCTCAAATGCACAGATTGAAAACACAACAAAAAATCATAGATTTTACAACTTTAGCACATGAAATGTGGCATACCCTAAAAGTTACACATGTGGGTACTAGTAATGTAAAAGAGACAAAAATTAATTTACTTGTACATAAATATGAATTATTCAAGATGAAACCTAATGAAAGAATTGTTGATATGTATATTCGCTTCACTGATATTACTAATAATATTAAAAGTCTAGGAAAGGAATACTTACAGGCTGATTAGGTACAAAAGATCCTTCAATTGTTGACAAATGACTAGAAGGAAAAAACTACAACAATCAAAGAGGCAAAAGATCTATCAGCAATGACTCTAGAGCAACTCATGGGGAGTTTAATAGCGCACGAAGTACAAAAGAATGAGAGAAAAGAGTAAGTGTTAAGTAAAGGAGTATTGCTTTAAATTGCGACTTTAGGTCAAAAGTTTCTGAATCGGATGAGGTTCTTGCTCTAATATCCAAAACCAACCTCAAAATGTATGCAGAACTAATGTATCTTGTAATTGAGGCATGTTGTGTAATTTGGATAAGCAGGACTTGATGTTATTGGTGATTGTGATGAATGCAAGTTCATTTTACTAGATTTGTTTATGGTCTCTACTCATCTATGTTCAAAATAGGCTAGGCGGACCTAGTAGGCGGGTAAAGTTAGCAGATATAGGTAGCACAAGTTTCAAGCAGGCCTTCAAGGCACGGATGACCAGCGAAGGTCACCAGCGTGAGTTGTTGGTGTGTAGCCCTGAATACAGTAGCCATAGTGAAATGCTGCTTGACACCTATGCTTGTGTTTGCCGCCGGATGCACTGCCGCGTTAGTGCCTGACGTGTTGCTCCCCTCTCCTACAGAGCCACCAGGATTCCCAAACGACTAAGGAAGGCTTGGGGATTTAAACCCTAGATGTTTCCTACATTGGGTAAAAGGGAAACAAGAGAAAGAAAGAACAAAGAGAGAGAGGTGTGGTTTGAGGGGAAGGGAGGAGGTTCGTCGGAGTCCGTCAGAGCTCAACCGCCTGAGCTAAGTCGCCACCAATGATTGTCAAGTCACCAGTGAAGGCCGAGTCACTAGTGAAGGGTGGATGCCTAGAGAGCTTGCTGGAGCTCATCGAAGAAGGGGAAACTGTTGGTGAACTCCATTGTGTACACTCCTCCTTCGTTCCCCCTATGAAATTATGCCTTATGTTGATGAAACATGTAGTGGAGCATGCCTTTGATTGATTTAAATGAGGAAACTAATACAAATTGCATGAGAAATATGAAGAATGCATGTCAGTATTGGGTTTCGAGGTTTTCAGAGAATTATTATGATTTATTGAGATTTTTTGATAAATGCATGAGAAGATACATAAATCCATATGCCCTAAATGTTTAAATGTGATGTATCGTGCATGCTTTGAAAATTTTCTGAGGATTTTGTGCAAGTTTCCTAAGTTGGGCTCAAATGCTTTGCTTTGAGTTTTTCTGTAAAATTGTTAGCGTGACTAGTAAGCGAGTACTACCTACACATGCCTTTAGTGCGACCTGGTAGCAAATACTGAAGGCGTGGATATGCCGCGCAACTATTCGGTTCACAAATTCCCGATGCAAGTTGTTTTTTTCAGTAAACACATATGGCTTTTTTCAGTGGTTTTCTGAGAATAAAAATATGATTAATTGTTTATAAATGCATGGGAAATGATTAATTGTTTACAACTCTAGTAATCCTTTAAGAGTTTTACCAGATTTTTAGTTTTGGGACGCGTACTAAGTGACATTGATGTCACTCACGCATGTTTGTCTGTGTTTTTGTTTCAGATGCATAGTTAAGTGTACAGTGTAGTTCTGGTGCATAAACACGGAGTCACTTAGCCGCACACAGGTCTGAGTAATTTACTTTAATTATTTAATTGTTAATAATTACTCATTTTAGTTTAAATAATTGTTTTGGGTAATTTTGGTACTATTGTGTAGCATACGAGACGTTACATCTAATCACATGTAAATTCAAGAGATTCCTCAACAAAGGAAAGTCCTCCTGATACACAGGTTGTAGAGCTAAGAAAAAACCAACCTCTCACAAACAGGACAATCAAGACAGTCAAGATGTTAGAATGTGCTTCAACTGTAAGAAGCCTGAACACATGGTTAAGGATTGTCCAATCTTAAAGACGACGAAGAAGAAGGATGGTAAACAGAAGAAAGTGTATCAAGGTAAATGGGATGAGACTGATAGCTCAGAAAGTGACTCAAGTGATTATGATGACCAAGTATCAAAAGAAGAATTATCTAAAGAAGCATCATTAAGAAGACAACAATTATCTTTCCTAAACAAAACAATAAAACCCCTATCACACAATTAGTTAATACCGAACAAATTATGTTTTAAACTATCTAGTAAGAGAACTCGTGGTTAATTAAAACGAACACATCAGAGGTTTTCAACACAATATATTTACAAGATGTATATTTTTGAATAGATGCCTGTTGGAGAGAGGTGCCTTTTAACCTCAAATGAGAAAATTATATTATGACGTAAGAGACTTGAACATGTAAAAAAGAAGAGATTAACAAATTTGTCTAAAAATAATTTGGTTAGAGGATTGCCTAAACTCAACTTTAAAATTTACCATTTGTATGATGCATGCAAAAAAGAGAAGCTAACAAAGAGCTCATTTAAAAGTATAAATGATGTCTCTACAAAAACTCCCTTAAAATTCTCGCATATGGATTTATTTGGATCATATAGAACTAGGAGTTTTAATGGACAAAGATATGCATTTATTATTATAGATGATTATTCTAGATTCACGTGGATTTTCTTTCTTGCACATAAGCATGAAACATGTGGTGACTTTTTTAAATTTTGCTAGAAAATTCAAAACAAACTAGTTATGCAATTATAAAAATCTCTAGTGATCATGGTAGGGAATTTGAAATTTTCGTTCTCTAAGGCTCCAGCTCAAAATAGTGTTGTGGAACTAAATAACTAAACACTTCAAAAGATGGCTAAAACCATATTGTATGACAAGGCATTATCTAAGGTGTTTTGAGGTGAGGCAGTTGACATTGCTTACTATATTTGTAATAGAGCTCTCTTATTCGTCCTATATTACAAAAGACTCCATTTGAATTGCTTTACAATAGAATATCTAAAATTGCATATTTCAAAGTTTTTGGGTCTAAGTGTTTTATTCTCAACACCAAGGACACTATAGACAAATCTTATGTCAAATCTGATGAGGACATATTTCTAGGTTACTCTATTCATAGCCAAGCATACAAAATTTTCAATAAAAGAACTAAAGTTGTTGAAAAGTCTTTACATGTCAGATTTGATGAAGTTTTTGCTCATGATTGTAATAATGATTGTGATGATCTTCCACCTTTGCATGATTTATCATTGAATGAAAATACTAATGTTAGGGGTGATCAAGTTGTGCAACCAGAGGTTGAAGATACTTTGAGTTTGTAAAAATAAAGTGCCTATCAACCTGAGGGAGTTCAATATGTTCTTCAAAAATTTAAACATGCATCATCTCACCCATTACACAAAGAATAGGATCTGATATCTCATTATGACATCTCTCAAAGAACTTTCGGTTTCAATCACCTTCAGGTCAACTGTCAGGTTTGTTCCCACTCCCATTCCACCCTTGACATTAGAACATGTTGGATTGTATTATCAAACCTCTCTCAGGACTTTTATGAATATAAGGGTATTTTCATCATTTCAAATCTATCTGGTAGAATACCAATTCTATCTCTCTTGACACCTTGGAAAAATCACTACAACAGAGCACTCAAATGATCTCCAAACTTATTAAAATTTTATAGGTCGCTTCCTTACATCCCAGTTTCAACTCTTTTGGGTGCATGATGCAAATACCATTGTGTCTTATGTAAGACGTAAGCAAGGTTGCGTCTTATGTAAAACGCATAGTTGGTAGGGTCTTACGATACCCTATAAAGACCCTTGCAGTAAAGCATTGAAATGACCTCCAAATTTGGGAAACTTTTACAGGAATGTTCCTTATATCCTGTAATACAATCTTGGAAAGTTTGAGCATTTTTCATTGAATGCATAACATAGCTCGTCTAATATTGTAACCATGTCGGCGACAACCTTGGGATTTCGGCACGAAAGGCCAAATACACGAGGGTCGGCAAAGTCACGACAAAAACAATAAAATAAGAATGCAAATGCAGGAGTCGCCACCTAGTCTATTAAAATCGAAGACAATGAAAACCATATAAAACATGCAAATCATGCAATGGAAAAGTAGGTCATAAACCAGAAATGGGTAAGGATCACTGTTACACACGAGGAAGGTAAGCGCCCGATAAATCGGTCTTCTATAGGTTTCTCATTTTGCTTGTGATATGCCATGCCATGCTAAGTGTCTTCTACTAAATATGGGTGCATGATGTGCAGGGGTGTGTCCTAATGTTCAGATATCGCTCATAAGTCGGGTCAAGCATCGATGCAAAGATATTGCATGAATAAGATCAAGGATCTAGGTATTTTGAGAAATTTATCATCCTTACTTTGCTATATGCCAAATGCAATTGTAGACACCCCGATTTTGAGGTAACCCAGAAATGAGTATCTGTATGTTGCTTTGGATGTGATCAGCCCTTGAACCGAGCCCCAAACCCATTAGCCAGAGCCCAAACAAAATTTCTGAGCAAGGTTGGCGCACCAAGT
>JAMKQA010145949.1:0-10275 GCA_024699735.1 Posidonia australis | reverse complement strand
CTCCCAAAAGGTTGAGTTTCTATTGCAAAAGAAGGTTTTTCTCTCACAAAACGAGTCCCCTGGAATGGTTGCTCTAGGGGCCCTTTTATAGTGGTCTCTAGGAAGGTTACAAAGGAGTCTTGCAAACGAAAAGCCTCGAATATTCGTTGGCACATTCGTTTGCAAGAGTAACAGCCCGGAAGGTGGAAGGTTAACAGTCAGAGCTGGGCGCCTGGTTGGTGCGCCAGTGATGTGCGCCACCTTGGTGCACCAACTTGGTGCGCCAGCCCTGCGCCAGCCCTGCTCACCTTGGTGCCCGGCTCTGGCTAATGGGTTTGGAGCTTGGTTCAAGGGCTGATCACATCCAAAGCAACATAGGGACTCCCATTCCTGGGTCACCTCAAAATCGGGGTGTCTACAGTAGGTCTTCTCTTTCTCTTCTTCTTTAATTTTCAGCCATTGCACCAAGATAAAGCATGCTTTGAATTTTACATGAAATCTGATTTTTGCTGTTATATAAGAGATTTCTTATGATAGAATGTTGATTTCATGTAAAAGATGCCTTGCATGCAAGATCCATATGTTAAAAATCGGCATTATGTAATTCCTAAGAATGGTTTTATTATTCTTCTCTATTTCTTTGCACTAGGATCCACGATCCATGCACATGTATGCTAAAATATGCAATAGAGATGTTCTTGATGTATTCACCACTTGCATGTCCTGTCGAGCTTATGTTCTCATGCATATTCTTTAAGATCCATGCAAGTATTTTAGGCATGAACTCATGATTTATCATGCTTTTGAACCAGATAATAAAAGGTTTCTGTCCATTTGTATCTCATCATATTTCTGTTTTCATCATTTGCATAAACTGATCTGGATTAATAAAAATCACTTACCTCTGAATCTAGACCAGATTCTGAATCAGACTGCAGTCTGATTTAGATATTCTAGGGAGCACCATTCTGGAGCACCTGTATGGCGCACCAGAGTGGCGCACCTAACCAGAGCACTACTTTGGCGCACCATTCTGGTGCACTAGTCTGGTCAGAGAACAAGACACCCTGCTTACATCATAATCTGCATGGTTTCCTGGATGGTTTTGGCTCTGATTTTCTTGGCGTAGATTCTCCGATATTACATGTCCTTGCATGCATGTTTTCGACCCAAGATGGCACTATTTTCAAGACTTTTGCACTTTGCATACTTAGCCTATGGCTAGAAACTGGTAGGTTGGTTGCCCCTTGCTCCTATATGGAGATTCTTATGCATCAACCCATGATCCATGTGACATGGCCGAACTTGGTTGTTTTCATTTAGCATGAGTTGAGTGTGATCGTGTGTAAGGCTTGCAACGCTTGAGCACAAGATCCATGAGCTTCTCATACTTGCACGTCTTTCATTTTTGAAGGATATATTCCATTTTTTCAAGAGCTTTACATTGCATAATGTTCTGAGCGCATTTATAAATGATTTTGTACAGCATGGATTTCAGTGTTTTTCCTAGCACATCTTTCCAGCCCACACAAGAGGACATAGGTGGCGCACCAGACTGGAGCACTTGTCTAGCGCACCAAACAGGCACATCAGCCTGTTTTTTTCAGTAGCACACAACACCTTTCGCATAGTTTTTAGCATGGTTTCTTGTCTTGATTTACCTCTGCATTCTTCGAGTTTTCTTCCTTGATGCACCAGGAAGATCCAACTCAGTTTTTGAACCTTTTGTGCATGATTAGATCATACATAGCATGTAGTTAAGCAAGGATGAAAGTCGCTCAAAATTCCTAGATCCTTGATCATATTTATGCAATATCTATGCATCGACATTTGACCCGATATGTGAGCGATATTTCTGAGCATTAGGACACACCCCTGCACTCCCTGCACCCTTATTTTAGCATAAGACACCACTCACTTAGCATGGCACGGCATATCGCCCTCAGGCATACAGTAAAGGCTGGAAAGCCGACATTTCATTAGCAAATGGATCCTTACTCATTTTTTGGTTTATGACCTGCTTTTCATTGCCTTATTTGCATGATTTATATGGTTTTCCTCGTCTTCCATTTTAGTAGACTAGGTGGCGACTCCTGCATTTTTATTTTATTTTTGCCGTGACTTTGCCGATCCTCGCGTATTTGGCCTTTTGCGCCAAGGCCCCAAGGCTGTCGTCGGCATGGTTATAGATTGTTTCTACTTCACCTATGTTCGGAGTTCAGGATTTGTAGTGGCCCGAGTCTTGTTTGACACTAGGAGTTCGTTCTCGTTCGTCACTGAGTCATTTGCAATTGAGATCGGGACTAGACCAACTAGGTTGGCATTCCACCTGGACGTAGTCATTCCATTAGGAGAGCACAATCTGGCATGGAGATATTTGAGACCAGTGGATATTCAACTGGTAGACAGGAATTTTTAGGCCAACTTAATCTTGATGGACATGTAGGATTATGATGTCATCTTAGGGATGGATTGGTTGATGCAACATTCAGCCATGATTGATTGTGCTAAGAGAAGAATTCTGGCAGAGTGTCCAAGCCAAGGCTGGTGTGTTATGTGCGGTACCAGACCAGATGAGCTTGGGAAAGTGATATCAACAATCAAAGCCTACCATCAGTCAGTGAAGGGCTGTGTGGGCTACTTGGCCTGTGTGACTGTTTTACTTCACTTGTGTTTGGAATTTAGGATTTGCATTGGTTTAGTATGCCACCACACAAGGAAGTGGAATTTGTGATTGATTTGGTGCCAAGATCAGGTCCTATTTTGAAGGCTCCATAAAGAATGGCACCTGCTGAGTTGAGAGAGCTATGCAATCAACTGCAGGAATTGATGGACAAGGGTTTTATTCGTCCTAGTATATCACCTTCGAGAGCACTTATACTGTTCGTCAAAAAGACTGACGGTTCACTTTAGCTGTGTATTGACTACCAGATGTTGAACCATATCACTGTCAAGAACAAGTACCCACTACCTAGGATTGATGATTTGCTTGATTAGCTACATGGAGCATCTGTATTTTTCAAGATAGATTTGAGATCCAGGTACCATCAGTTGCGGATCAGGAAGCTAGATGTTTAGAAGACAACTTTTCATACCCGTTATGGACATTATGAGTTTCTAGTGATGCCATTCGAGTTGACAAATACACCAACTGCCTTCATAGACTTGAAGAATAGGGTATTCAGGCCCTATTTAGACTAATTTGTGGTCATCTTTGTGGATGATGTCCTGTTATATTCTCCAGATGTTCAGACCCACTAGATGTACTTAAGGATAGTGTTGGAGACACTAAGGTAGCATCAGCTTTATGCCAAGTTCTCCAAGTACAAGTTTTGGCTAGAAGAGGTGGCTTTCCTTGGTCTTATCATTTCAGGAGAAAGCACCAAGGTAGATCCAGCCAAGGTAGAGGCAGTTAGCAACTGGACCAGACTGAAGACTGTCATAGAGATTAGGAGTTTTCTTAGTTTGGTAGGATATTATCTGAGATTCATCCAGGATTTCTCCAAGATTACTGCACCCTTGACCAGATTTACCAGGAAGGAAGTGCACTTTGCCTGGGATTGGCAATGCGATGAGAGCTTCAATGAGTTGAAGAGTTGTCTGGTTTCAACCCAGTCTTGACTTTGCCTTCTAGGAGTAGCAATTTCACAGCTTACAATGATGCACGTGGGACCGACATGGGGTGTGTGCTAATGTAGCATTGTAGGATGGTGGCATATGCCTCGTGCCAGTTGAAAGATCATGAGAAGAATTATCCCACCCATGATTTAAGATGATAGTTGTTGTATTCGGCTTGAAGATTTGAAGGCATTATCTATATGGCAAATAGTTTGTGGTGTATACAAATCACAAGAACTTGAAATACATCTTCACATAGAAGGATTTGAACTTAAGACAAAGGCGTTGCATGGAGTATCTTAAGTATTATGATTTTAGCCTGTTGTACTGCCTAAGAAAAGCAAATGTGGTTGCTAATGCTTTGAGATGATGCACTCATGTCGTGGCCAGTTTGATGATCAAAGAATGGAGATTGTTGGAGGGACTGGTGGAGTACAGACCTCAGAGACAATCTCATGGAGCTACCAGAAATCTATTAGCCAACTTATCTATTCACCCAAAGATGATTGAGGTGATTGTTGCCGCTCAGCAATATGCTTCTTTTGTGCTAAATATCTAGAGGATGCTAGAGACTGGAATTGCACCGCACTTCTTAGTTGGAGTAGACGGTGGGTTGAGATATGACCTAAGGTTGTATGTGCCTCGAGTGGAAGAGATCAAGAACAACCTACTTGATGAAGCCCATCACTCTAGATACACCATTCATCCAGGAAGAACCAAGATGTACAAGGATCTGAAAAGAAATTTCTGATGGCCTAGAATGAAAAGAGAAATTGCTGAGTATGTGACCAAGTGTACAACCTACCAGATGGTGAAGATTGAGCACCAGAAGCCCGAAGGAACTCTACAACCTTTGGATGTCCCAGTATGGAAGTGGAAGAATGTATCGATGGACTTTGTTACTGGATTACCCAAGACAATGAAAAAGAATGATACTATTTGGATGATTGTGGATCACCTCACGAAGTCGGCACATTTCTTGCCTATGAGGGTGAATCTTTCCTTGACTAGATTGGCAGAGTTGTATATAGCTAAGATTGTCCAGCTACATGGTGTTCTAGTGTCTATAGTGTCTGGTAGAGATACACGGTTCACTTTAAGGTTCTAGGGAGCACTGCAAGAGGCATTTGAAATAGTGTTGAATTTCAGTATAGCCTTTCATACCTAGACAGATGGTCAAACTGAGAGGACCATATAGACACAAGAGGACATGTTGCGAGCCTACACTCTTGACTTTTCTAGTAGCTAGGAGGAGCATCTTCCTTTGATAGAGTTTACATATAATAACAGTTACCATGCTGACATTGGGATGGCTCCTTTCGAGGCGGTATATGGAAAACCCTACAGGATACCCACATGCTTGAGTGAGGTGGGTGAGAGATAGATTGTGGGCCCTGAGATCGTACAGCAGTACGAAGGTAAGGTGGACTTCATTAGGATGAGGTTGTTGACTACCCACAGTTGGCAAGAGAGCTATGCAGATCGGAGGCGGAGACCTTTGGAGTTTGAGATAGGAGACTTTGTCTTCTTGAAGGTGTCACCAATCAAGAGTGTAGCATTGTTCGAAAAGAGAGGCAAGTTGGGCCACAAATGTATCGAACTGTATCAAATTACTAAGAGAGTTGGTGAGGTGGCTTATAGATTAGATCTGCCTCAAGAGTTGACCAATGTACACAGTGTCTTCCATGTGTCTATGTTAAGGAAGTGCTTGGCTGATGCATCCCAGGTGATACCAGTGTAGCCAGAGGAGCCACAAGTGGACCTGTCTATGATGGAGTGCAGTGTAGATACTGAATAGGAAAGAACAAGTCCTCAGGAACAAGGTGATCCCATTGGTGTTGGTTTAGTGGCAGCATTATGGTACAGAGGAGGCTACCTGGGAGCGTGAGATAGACATCTAGAGCTAGTACCGCTACTTGTTTTACCAAAGTTGAATTTCCAGAACAAAATTCTTATAAGGGGGTAGGATGTAACACCCAACCTGATTATCCATTCAATGTAAAACCTTTATAATATTGTATTAATTGTGTGTATAGTTTATTAATGGATAATCAGATATTTCTTGTGTTTGTTGTAGCTTTCTTGTGCACTTGGTTATGCTTGTGGGACCTATTTGGAATCCAGTCAAGCTTGACACAGTGGCCTCGAGAAGTGTGCCTGTCTTTTTCCTTTCTCTTTCCCTTTCCTTTTTTCTTTTCCCCTCTCTTCTCTCCCCTTTCATGTGGCCTTCTTCTCATCTTTTCCTTCTCTCCCCTTTCCACCACTTGTGCCCTACTCCATTTAGCCCTACCAATCTCGTCTCCTCCATGGCAAGCTGGTGGCCGACAAAATACCTAGAGTGGTGGGAGGAGGTGGCATTAAGAGGAGGAGGTGGAGATGTTGTGGAGAGCCACCAAAAAAGAGGAAACTAGTGGGAGAATGGCTGACTTGAGAGAAAAGGGGCTAAGCCGAGTAAGGAAGAGGAGGAGGAGAGTCCCTAAGGTCTTGCGGTGCGTGTAATGTTGCTAAGGGCTCACCGGAGATTGTTGGAAAACCCAAGAGGAGTGCGCCCTACTGTCTCCCCTATTCTGTCCTGTTTTGGGTTCAAGGGAAATAATGGCATAAAAATGTTGAAATGCATGATTAAGTCATGAAAAATTATGTGGATGTATGGAAAGTGATGCATGATGTGAATGGTAGGGATCATGCTAATTTGTTTAGCTTTTGATGGGATTTTTTAAGGAAAGCCATATTTGTATTTTCAGTGGGTCTTCTTGAGCTCAGTGCCTTTAGAAATTCTATCTTGATGCATGATGATCGAAATCTGGTTTTGTTTGTTGGGTCTTGTAATGGACTCGTGAATCTGTACCCCATGTTTTTCTTATGATTTTTGAAGAAGAATTGTAATGGAATTGGTCTAAATTTCAGAGGGTGTGTTGTAGGATAGATTTCTGTCTAAAATCCTGAGTTTCTTATTATCTAAAATCCTGACTTTCTTGCCTTTGCAAATTAATATCTTGGAGCTTGTTTAATGAAGTTTGGATTTGTCTATGAGGTTTTGTTGTGGATCCGAGAGTCTACATCCCTTGATTTTATCATGATTTTTCATGCTCAGATTTGGGTAGATTTTGATTGGATTTCAGGAGCATGTGTAACAAGGTAGAATTTGTTTTAAGTCTTGAATTCAGTAGCTTTGCACATTTGTTCCATTATATTTACATGCTAATTTTTAGATTGGTTTGAGCTGTTTTGAAGTGGACTTCAAAGTCTACACCCCAGATTTATTTCGAAATTTTATGTGTTTGATAGATGGTGCAAATGGCTTGAGATGTGTCGGAGTTTAGAATGCATGCAGCCTTGTTTTGTTAATGTAGAGCCCTGGTTATTTACATGCTTATGTTAACACTGATTACATGCATTGCTTGAATATAAATGTATAATAAGGAACTATGAGGAAACCCAAATTAAGTGTTGGAACATGCATGGTATTAACCTAAAAATTATATGTGTATGGGCTTAAGGCTCATGTAAACAAATGAGAATTTTATGTGTTTTGGGCTTTAGTCCCATGTAAATAAAAGGAGACTTTATTGTGGTTTTTGGCTTGAGCCTAATGAGAATACATGCCTTCAGACTTCTCTGGCTTCAGTCCTAGAAGGGGTTGGTTGCTGGAGTTTTCATGGAGAAGTCTTTGAGTGGGCAGTCCTTCGTGGATGTGGTGGGTAATCGTTCGTTTATGAAAGTGGTGGGTAACCGATCCTCCGATGATGATCTTCTGGTTCGTGACCTTTCCATAAAGTTTGGTAGGCTGGCGGTTATCTTGACAATTGTGGAGATAGCTAGGATGTCGGCTCCATATCATTTTGCTCTAATCATCAAGTTTTTCTCTAATCATCTGCCAATTATGGAAATCAAGAAAGGGTTATCTAGTTAGGGGATTCATGGTGTCATGCACTGTTCAGTGATCAATAGGTGACACGTCTTGGTGAAATTTACTACAGAGGAAGATTTCATGAAGATCTATACTAGGGAGAAGTGGATTTTGAGGGGCCAAGGCATTAAAGTTTTTAGGTTGTCTTTGTGGTTTCGGCCAGGGATGGAGTCGGATACTACACCGGTGTGGGTGTCTCATCTTGCTCTTCCACATAGTTACTATAAGCTAGGTTTCATCAAGTCAGTTGCCAAAGTTTTTGGGCCTTTGTTGTCTATGGCAACTCCAACATCCACAAAGTCTAAAGTGGTGTGTGCAAGATTTTGTGTTGAGCTTGATCTTTCCAAGGAATACTTGACGGAGATATATGTTGGTACCGAGGTCAAGGGAGCTTTTTAGCTGGTTATCTTGGAAAATTAGCTTCTGTTCTGCTTGGGATGCAAGAAGTGTGGTCACTTGTTGTTTGAGTGTAGTCGAAACCCAGAAGCTAGGAAGAATATTAATAAAGCTTCTACTTCTAATACATCAAAAGTGAAGATTGGAGCTCGTACTAAACATAAACAGGTGGCTAATAGTAAGAAGGTCTAGCGTACGACTGGCAAAATCTTCAATTTATCTGAGATTTATTCTTTTGATGGTTAAGAGGACGTGCTGATTTCTAGAGTGCTCCAGAGACTGAACAAAGGGCTTGTGGTGCCTCCAAAGGAGTTTTCTTTGGGACAAGGATCTGGAGATTCGGGAGATGCTTAGTTGTGTCTTCTTAGAGGATGATGATCGGTATCTTGATGTGGTAGACTTGGAACAAATTGTGGACGAGGGTTCTCTTATTAGCATAGATCTGGATACAACATGTAATGTTCAAATGGATGCTACTGAAGCTAAGGGCAAACAAGTTGAAGGTTTACAAGAGGAGATTATTGGGAGGTTCTCAGATGTGGAGGAACCCAACACTGCTCGTTCCTTGGACCGGCCATGTGGTAGGGGACGCCCTAGAAAATTTAAGAAGCAAGGAAGGTTTAGAGAGTATGCTAGTAATTCTGAGAATGGTGGTGCTAAAACTAAGGAGCTTTTTCTTCTAGGTCCTACGACAAGGAGCAAGGCCAAGATAAACAAGGTTTACAATCCGTTTTTCCTTTTATCTAATGAAGATACTAGTCTAGAATGTTAGGGGGGTCGGAAATCATCCCACTGTAAGATGGCTAAAGTATCTTATCAAAATGCATAATCTGTCTATTGTGGTTGTTTTGGAACCTTTTATTGATGATGCTCATGATTTCTTGTTGTAGGATTCTCTGGGTTTTGATAATTTCCTCACCAACAGTTCAAGTGATTCAAAACTTTGGGTGTTTAGTAGAACTTCGGTTAATGTGGATCATATTTCTTCCTTCTACCAAGGCTTAACGGTTTCTATTTCTGATGGGCGCTTTATTTCCTCTATTGTTGTCACTTTTGTATATGCTAGCTACAACTCCCATGAGAGACATCGGTTGTGGGATTATCTTAGAGGGTTGTGTATGTAGGCACTCCGATTTTGAGGCGGCTCGTAGGTGGATCCTCCTGATGATGTTGTTTTGGATGCGGCAAGCTTAAACCACTTTTGAACCCTATTTGACATTTTAATTAGCCCGAGATCATCGCACAAACCGACCACAAGCCTATGGTCCGGCAGCTAGGTGGGAGCACCAAAGTGGTACACCAAAGTGGCGCACCAACATGGTGCACTCATCTAGCGCACAACCACTTCTCAGGCTGCTGACTGTTGGCTTTCCATCTTCTGTGCTTATAACCCTCACTTGCGAATATTCTTCACGAATCTGCACAAGGCTGTTGAGTTTCAAGGCCTTTTGCATCCCAAGGAGTTACCCTTTTCATTCTCCTTAAAAGGCCCCCTTTAAGCACTAAACATTCAAGGAGGAAATACCTTGAGCCTTTCAAGGAGGAAATACCCAAGGAGATAAGGTCCTTTACTCATTTCTCCACTTAGATTTTACTTAACATTCTGGATAAAACCATGCAACTAAACTTATATATTGTATACATAGAGGTTCTGTCGTGCCTTCCTGTGATTTTGGATATTCATGATACTCCCTTATATGTCCATTGATTCTTTGTCATGATAAATTTTGCATGGTGTGTTAACAATGAATCATAGTCTTATGTAATCGCATGTTATGAAACATGAACTGTAATGCATCCTCTTTACATGTTTTATCTTTTCTGCATGATCCCTGAGTCAATTAAATCACTGTATGAGTCATAAAACCCATCAATAGTAGCTGTTGTCTTTGTAATCCATGAATATGCATGGCTTGAGGAGAGAGTGATAAGAGGGTTTTTATGCTCATTTGTTAACATGATTAAGTTCTTTGGCATCTATCTTAATGATTTGGGTAATCATTAACCTAGTTGGTTGCATACATCTAGTCTAACCTCTGAAGTCAGACCATAGTCTGAAACAGAGTATCTAGGGCGCACCATCCTAGCGCACCAGCCTGGTCACAGGGTGCAAGCAGCCAACTTTGCATCATGATCTGCATGCTGTTCCGATTGTCCTGGACTTTGATCTTTTTGATGTTTGTTCTCTGATATATCATGATCATTTATGCATCATTTCAACATATAATAACCCTGTTTGTTTTTGTAACATCTGGGTCCGATTATCCATTTTATTTAATAAACCATGTATTATTTGTAATTTTGTGCTTAATGGTTTATTAATGGATAATCTGTTGTTTCTTGGTTGTGTGTTGTTGTGGGTGGTTTTCTGT
>JAMKQA010145946.1:0-10386 GCA_024699735.1 Posidonia australis | reverse complement strand
GTGTCATTCCTTAACTTCGAATCAAAATCCTTTTAATTTAGTACATTGTGATATTTGAAACCTACCCGTGATTCGTCTATTTCAAATTATAAATATTACATTGTTTTTGTTGATAACTTCTCACATATGTCTTGGGTCTACCTCCTGAAGGATAGACAATATGTATATGATGTTATAAAAATTTTAAAGTTATAGATATTACATTATTTTTAGAAATCATGAATCAATTTTCTATCTTGCTCAAAACTTTTCATAGTGACAATGCATTATTTTCTATCAATCCTCAAAACTATTGTACTTCTAAGAGAATCTTGCATCAAACCACTTGTACGCGTACTTCTCGACAAAATGGTGTTGTTGAAGACAAGTAATGTCACATTTTAAATGTAACACATACTATTATGATTGAGAAACACATACCTATAAGTGTCATTCCTTAACTTCGAATCAAAATCCTTTTAATTTAGTACATTGTGATATTTGAAACCTACCCGTGATTCGTCTATTTCAAATTATAAATATTACATTGTTTTTGTTGATAACTTCTCACATATGTCTTGGGTCTACCTCCTGAAGGATAGACAATATGTATATGATGTTATAAAAATTTTAAAGTTATAGATATTACATTATTTTTAGAAATCATGAATCAATTTTCTATCTTGCTCAAAACTTTTCATAGTGACAATGCATTATTTTCTATCAATCCTCAAAACTATTGTACTTCTAAGAGAATCTTGCATCAAACCACTTGTACGCGTACTTCTCGACAAAATGGTGTTGTTGAAGACAAGTAATGTCACATTTTAAATGTAACACATACTATTATGATTGAGAAACACATACCTATAAGTGTCATTCCTTAACTTCGAATCAAAATCCTTTTAATTTAGTACATTGTGATATTTGAAACCTACCCGTGATTCGTCTATTTCAAATTATAAATATTAAATTGTTTTTGTTGATAACTTCTCACATATGTCTTGGGTCTACCTCCTGAAGGATAGACAATATGTATATGATGTTATAAAAATTTTGAAGTTATAGATATTACATTATTTTTAGAAATCATGAATCAATTTTCTATCTTGCTCAAAGTTTTTCATACTGACAATGCATTATTTTCTATCAATCCTCAAAACTATTGTACTTCTAAGAGAATCTTGCATCAAACCACTTGTACGTGTACTTCTCGACAAAATGGTGTTGTTGAACACAAGTAATGTCACATTTTAAATGTAACACATACTATTATGATTGAAAAACAAGTTTCTAAGTATTTGTAGTCTAATGTAGTGCTTATTGTCATATATTTGATTAATCATATGCCTTCTACTCCTCTTAAGAGTTCTACTTGAAAGATTATGTCCTAATCAAGAGCTATTTGTCCTTCCACCCAAGGTGTTTGGTTATATTGCCTTTGTCCAAAATGATACATCTAACCTTAGTAAACTTTCTCCAAAGGCTTTGAAATGTGTTTTAATAGGATACTACAGGACTCAAAAAGAATAACGGTGTTTTCATCCACTTATGTGCCGATACATTGTTTTTACCAATATTACTTTCCTTGAGTCCAAATCCTTCTTTGAGAATGATGTAGCTTATGATCCAGATAGATTGTGAGATGATATAGCTACGTTCTTTATTGACAAAGCTTGGTATTCATGTTTATCTTCCCATAGTCAGGCATTGTAACAACCAGAAAATAATATTCATTGCTAACAATCCTACTTTTTATAAGAAAACAAAACTCATAAAGGTAAATTATCAGACATGATGCTATCTGATCACATTAACACTCCTTACACTCAATCTTCCAAGTAATTAACAGATATCTTCATAAAAGGACTAAGTGTTGAGATTTTTGATAGATTACGTAACAAGCTAAGCATATTAGATATACTTACTCCAACTTGAGAAGAGTGTTAGTGTTATATTTAATGTGTTAATGTGTTAACATATCTATATGTTACATGAATCCTACTATTTTATAACCCACTATGTATACGTGTGTAATCTCCTCCTAATCTCAATAACACAACTTCTCTTTTCAACATAACATCATGATAAATATATTACCTTGTACCAAGGTTAAAAAAGTCGATTTCATGTCAAACTTTTGTAAGTTGAAAAATAGACACATGTCGATAAAATGATGGTAATGTCGGTGGAAACTCAGTAAAAAAAAATTCACATTTATTCAAAAAATTTCTATATCGATATTGTTTTGGTGTCATGTCGGTAAATTGAAAATAAAACACGTGTCGACATTTGGTACTATGCTACCATGATAACAAATGTACGTTAAAAAAATCCAGAGAAATGATTTCGGCCTTCTTTGTAATAACTCATAGCTAAGAGTGCCGATACATTCTTAGAAATGATGAAGACTACAAAGTCTACAACAATAACAAAGATACTTTAGTCGTTCCTAGCTTCGAGCTGTGTTTGGAAGGGAAAAAATTACAAAGGCTAGTTGCATTTATAAATGAATATAGGAGAATTGTTTGAGCCCCTGTGTGAATTAGAGTAAACCAAGAAATAAAAGCACAATCAAGATGTATTTATAAGTGAAGTTTGAGTTGTTTTCGTACCTCTATATGGATTAGGATAGACAAGTGGGAGAGATAGCCAAGATGGTGTAACTTCTGCTTAGCCTATCTATTAACCATTGATGGAAACATAACATATGAAGGAGATGGGTGATGTGGTGAATTCGTCTGCCTCCACCATAGAGTAGGGGGACTAGTAATATAAAATTAGTAGGACTAAAGCGTTTCTGATCCATCTCCAAGAAGAAACAATAATAGGGATAGGCATGTCCTCTCTCACTTGGAACAATATACGTATCGATGTTGTTTAACCCCCAATACAAAATTGGTTACTATCTTGTGTCATTTCATACCAATGTTTGTTTGTGATACACCCAGAGTCATGAGTATAGTTGCCTCTTAAGCTAGGTTAGAATGTTGATCTTGTGTTGAACATTAACCGACATGTTCCTTTTGTCCTTTCAACATTTAGGCCATTGCCACCCAAAGAGTTGCAGTAGTCATGTTATCTTCTCTCTTTTCTTTTTTGAGAGAAAAAAAAACAGACTTTTCTATTTCACTATATACATCTTCATTTTACCTTACTATTGAAGCCATTATTCCTGAAATTAGTGGCGACTTGTGTTCTCGATTGCATTTTACAATTCAACCTCTTTTTCACAACAATATATGGGAATTGATGAGTATATCTGACATTAGCATGATTATGCAAAGTAAATAAAGACAGCCTACAAACAAGGCATCAACCTTCACCATCTTTAGAAAGATGGATCAACTTCAAAGACAAGAAAGTAGGAGAAAGTTCCAAAACTATGGCTTCTACCATGAAAATAGCAAAAAAACAAGGTGATACACAAACTGGAAACGGACAAATCTACTGATATCTCCTTATTTAGGGTCAATGCGCATCCAACAAAAGGAAATTCTAATTTATCATGTATTTCATGTTGTTAGAGGTGAAAATTAAAATCATATTTCTACCATAAAAGTGTTTACAAGGATATATATATATATATATATATATATATATATATATACATATACATGATATACTAACCTGAGTAAATGGATACCAATTTACCCATACAGCCTAAATCCATCTCTACAACTAAATAACATCACCAAACATTCCTCCTCAAGTTGGAGTATATATATCAAACAAATTCAGCTTGTTACAAAGAAACTTAAAATACTTGTTGCAAAGTCCTTTGTGAAAATGTCAACCAGATCATACAATGGTGTATAAATGAAAAAGATTGTTACTTTCATCGTTAAATTTCGTACTTAGTACACAAGAATACTAGAAATATATATTGTAACTTGATTATCACAATGCATTGGCATAAGAAATTAAACTGTAAACCCAAATTTACTTAACAATCCAGACCATCTTACACGTAGTTTATGCCATAAATCTGTACTCTATCTCTGCACAGGACTTAGAAACCACATTTTACTTTTTACTTCTCTACTTCACAATGTTTTCTCCCATATAAGTACAATAGTCAAATGTAGACTTCTTATCTCCATTGTCACTTACATAACTATAGTTTGAATATGCTTCCACCTATAAATGACCATGTTTCTTGTATATCAGTCTCTTTCCAGATGCACCTTTGACATAGGCCAATACACGAAAGGTACCTCTTCACTAAACCAATTGAGGTTCATATATGAACTGATTCAGTAATCCTACAACATATAAAATACAAGGACAAATAACTGTAAAACAGATTAATTTTCCAAATGAGGTTCAGTCTTCTTATAGTAACTATAAGCAAATTTTATCCCAAGGAAATACCTAGGGTCCCATATTCTTCGTAACAAAGTGCTATCTCATATGCTTCATGATTTCTGTAATCCCTACTAAATGGTCAACTGCACACCTATTAAACCATAATTTCATCACAATACTATTAAACTTTTTAAACCATGCTCATGAACTCTATTTGAAACCATAGATAGTCTTCCTAAGGTAATTGACTCTCTCTTTGAGTAACAAATCCTAGATGTTGCTTCCGAAGAGCTGTCTCCAATCAATCACGATAAAGAAAAACATTTAGAACATCCAACTATGAAGATCCCAAGATTGATTGACAACAATGGATAGTAGAACACGAATAAAACTCAATATTGACACAAAAGTCAAAACATATTCCACACCAAAAAGTAGATCCACGGGCAACCATGAAAAAACAATTCCTATTGATACATGTGCAAAAGAAATTTTTCTCCTTCATACAAATACAAAGGATGTATGGCACTTCATGAAATACAAGCTGATTCTGCAAAGTGACCTTTGCTGTCTTATTGCCATCACTACGGTAGGGGCTTTCTCGGAATGACAAAAGATCTGTTTAAATCAGAGATGGAAGGAAATTTGTAGGTATTTTTCGAGTCAGTTTGATTATAATGCCTGTTAATAGATTTATCTAGAATAGATGAGTGTCAACAGTTAACCTATCTTCATAAAGGAGTTCATGTACATTCATTATTGACAACGTAATATAAGCGCTTTTGATCATTTTATACATTTGGTCAGCAAACCTGGAGGAGAAGACAAGGCAAAGTAGTAGGAAATTATTATCACCATCCCTGTCATTGAGATCACTTCTAAATCTCACACCATCCCTGTCACAGACCACACAAAGCACTCTGTTGTACTAGCAAAAGGTTCAACAGAGATTCAAAACGGAGATGGAAAAGACAGATGTAATGGCATGGAATCAACCCAAGGATCCTCCTAAAACCTATTCCAGTCACCACAACCAACCTTCAATCTCACCACAACCAACATTCAGTCAACCTACCACCAAATTTGCCTCCAAAGTCCCCTCGCACAAAGGTGGTACACTCCCAGAATGACAACCAACCTCTGTCAATCATCGACCCACAATACCACTTATACAAAATCATTCTCCTACATAAAACAGCCTCACTACTCCCACCAAACCCCTGGTCCAACCTCCAAAATCATTTTCCTAGTAGGGACAGATTGAAACTGCAGAAATCACACAAAACCAAAACCCTCAGCACGTGACTGGCACCACACGTGTCATGCAACCATGTGAAGACTACCCTACGAAACTCAAAAGTCAATTCCAACACTAGCACTCCACAAAAATGACCCAAGTCCAACCAGACCTAGGGGAAAAATCTAGGTGTAAAGGAACTTTTAGAAATCTGTGAGAGAGAATCCTCTGTTGACACAACAAACAGGAACTCACATCCATCATGACAAATCTCACCAGATCTTGTTTGTTGGCATCATCCAAGGACATTGTTGAAAAGAAGTTTAACCAACTTTGACAACGATAATCAAAAAAAACATCATCAAATCCAACTTCCAACACAGCCAAAGAAACCTCTATATACCATTTATTCTACTTTCATAAGAACGACACAGTACCTTCTATTATCTTTCTTTTTTAATATTTTTAACTCCATTAAGAAAGCAAAGCAAAAGGACCAGGACTGGACATGTGATTACGGGTGCAGACGGATATGGGATTTTCATTCCGTGTCTGTGTTTGTATCCCTTGTTTTAATAAGATACGCATTATTTGCATCCATCTCGAGCGATTATACAATACAGATATGGATATGGATATTATGTTTCAGATTTTTATGGTATCCGTATCTATATTCGTCATTCATGTCACATAGATATATTATTTGATTTGATTGTTATATGTATATTTTAACGACAAAAGTCATAATCTATTGATTTGCATATAATTAGATATGTAAAATATATTCATTTACATATATATTTCAAGCCTTACATGTAAAACTTTGTTGGTATTCTATAATGTCTATTTTTTTATTTGTATTCGCCCTTGAAATATTCATACATATCCGTATTCCAATCCATTTTTAAAGGAAATAGATATGCACTTTTCGTATCCAAATGGAATTTGTATCTATATCCGTACCTATATCCACATTTTGAAAATAGACAAAGATATGGTTATACTCATATCCATACCGTATTTGATTTGTTTACACCCCTACATGTGATCCTTTTGTAACTTAATTTAACCAGACTCCCATCTTTGTCTTCCCCCTCTCTTTGAACCCTAGCATTGGTAATGTTGTCCAAGGTGATATAGTGATTCGAGATATAGGATCATATGTATTTCACACTTGTAGGCAGAATGTATCATATCATTACGGGTGCAGGGTTCACAAACCTTATTAAGTTTTCTCTGAGATTTTCATTGGAATAAATCATCATAATAATACAATGCTCAAAATTGAATATAGATTAGTAATTTATCTTTCTTCCTACAAAAGAACCTTGTAGAAAAAGAGGCATAACTGTTCAAGACATGACAAAAAATTGTGGCATGCGAAACAGATTGAAATATGTTATCAATCAAGTTCAGAATAGTAACTTGCTATAATGGAAAACCATATGAATTGTGGGACAGCATACCTCAGCTCCACCAATACAAAACAATATGATCAGCAGCCAAATGAACCAAGAAGACATAAAAAAGTACAAAAGCATCAAAAAAGCAGATGCCATTATGATAAAGATTGCAGCACCCTTAGCATTAATCTCCAAAATTTCACCATCAGATTCTTCTCTCTCAATATTTCCATCATCTGATGTTTCCTATCCAGTAAAGAACAATTAAACATTTATAAAAACCTTGAACTCAATGAAATAGAACAGGTTTTTTCAAAGAAACATCAAAAACAATCTATAAAAAACAAGACAAGTACAATACATTCAATACTCAAGTAAAAAACATCTGAATTACAATCTGAGAGGGCTTTTACAATGAATGATGCAATGTCATTGAAACAAGGTTCTAAATTTTAATTTCATATCAAACTTTGGTAAGTTGAACAACAGATACGTGTCGATAAAATAACGATATGTCAATATCGTGTCAGTAGAAAAAAAGTAAAATAAATCCACAATTGTTTAAAAAACTTTCATGCTGATATTATGTCAAAATCATGTCGGTAAATTGAAAATAAGATATGCGTTGGTAAAATTTCGACAACATGTATTGACATCTGGTACTATACATTGAACTCAAGTCAACCCATAGAAGATTTAATCCAGAATTATGCACAAGTATGCTCCTTTCATAATCCATTTTCCTATTTTGATTTTTTTTTCATATTTTCTTATTTCGCTCCTTCACAAACTATGGTTTTTTATGATGAAATATGAGTACTGGTTCTTGGGCCAGCTTGGCACTTCGGCCAGTCTTTTTCCTCTGTAAAGTGGTTATGGAAAGTGTACTCCCCATTAAAGGTTTTTTTTATACAGGTTTTGGCTCATCGGAAAATCTTAATACAGGTGCGCCGCAGTCATTGGGATGGGAATGCAGATATACTGTATGTTTTACAGGGAACATTCCAAATATGAGGATCACTTGTTTACTCATTGGGAGTTCTCTAAATGTTTATGGTGTGGCTTGGCAGATGGGGCAAAGCTTCAACAGGATTTGGGCTTGTTAATAGACATATGGGAGTTTTATGCTTTGGTACATTGTCAATTGGCTACTAGAGTGAAGAAAAGGCAACTGAAGATGCTAACGCATTTGCATGGTGGACTTTCTAGTTGTTGAGAACTAAGATAATTTTTGAGAACACACCTCAAGATACAACATGGTTGATGGATCAATATTTTATACTCTTGTTTTTGTGCAGATTTTTTATCTGAATTTGTACATTTCTTCTTCTTCTTTTTTCCATATGTAAAAATAATCCTATCCCTTCTCAAACAAACAGACAGCAAAAATAAGATTTGTTGTAATACTTACCAAATTATACATATATTAAAAGTAGCATCCATAATTCCAGTTACCTATGTTAGAACCAGTTCAGCTCCAGTTTCCATCATTTTTTGAGTATTTTATTTTTTTTGAGCAGTCAAAAAGAAATTTTTATTAAAATCAGTCAAAAAGAAACAAAAACATAAGCAAGCCAGTGAGCATCCTTATGAAGATGATAAGGAAGAAGGAAGCAAAACAACAACTAAGACAAACAAAGCGCAAAGCACCTACAAGACAAGCAACAACAGAAACAAAAAACAAAAGAAAAAGTCCACAAGACAGCAGCACAGTCAATCTGCAAAGAGTAAGTTCAGCCAAGCCGCAACCACCGCACAGCGTCCATCACATACTCATAAGGACATGTCCATTCAATAAACCTACAGCATATCAGATCCTTTCCATTTCTTTGCTCTTCATTAATCCCACAGAAGATATTTCGGCTTCTTTCAAGCCAACAGAACCACCAAGTGGTAGCAGCAAATGGATGATTTGGAAGACGTGTCCAAATCATCCATTTGCTGCTACCACTTGTTTACTCATTCACATACTCCAAAAAGCTTCAATACCAATGTGATCTCTAGTATCATTTTTTGCTTGACAGGTAACCATGGTAAGATATGTCTACACGTCACACGTCGGTGAAATTTCGTTGATGTGTGCTGGAAATAAAATTTCTGGACACGATATTTGACTGTAGCTCGAGAAATACCCCTTTGTTAGTATCATGTCGATCCATGTCGGTCCATGCCGGTGGAAATAGTGTAAAATCACTATGTTGTGCAACTTCACAAATGTTTCATTAACTTTCAAATTAGATCTTGTTTTAGTACTCAGGTTATCAACTACTTATAGATTATGATATTTAAAATCTTAATCTATCGAATCTATTCACTAATTCTCGTTCTTTTTAAATTTCTGAACGCAATGTTTCATATATATATATATATATATATATATATATTCTCAATATTGTTTTAGTAGCTAGGACGAAAACCCTTTGTTTTTTGTTAGTGGTATCGTAGAGGGAGTTTTCCCTCCAAAATGGTGCAATGGACGACAATTAATGGTGTAGTTACCATGTGCAAGGTTACCCTCTTTTTTTCAATCCTTTTTCTTTGCATATATTCAAAGTTGTAAGTTGACCACCAGTTAGCTACACTATTATTCAAATTTAACATTTATTAGAGAGAATGATCAATTCCCTCTAAAACTTGTGGACTCTATTAGATGGAAATTATCATGTATTACCATTTATGATATTATAGTACTTTTCATTTTTGGTAGTGTATTTTATCTATTTTTTCCATGTATCTTTTAATATTGGTGTTAGTGCTATTTTTCTATGCTTTTTTAGTGTTAGTGTTAGTGTTATTTCTTCATATACTTTTAGCATTTGGCAGTGGTATTATTTTCAATTTTGTGCTTTTAGTATTGGTGTTTCTGATTTTACTAGTATTAGTATTAGTGTTAATATATTATCTAATAATACATTTGCCAATTTCGTGTACTTAACTAATAATACCAGTACTTTAAGTATTAGTGATAGTAATTTTGTGCTTTTAGTATTTGTGTTACCAATTTTACTAGTATTAGTATTAGTAACAGTGTCACTATTATTTGCTTTAAGTATTTTTAGTATCAATGTTAATAATTCTAAGAATATTAGTATTAGTGTTGGTGTTAGTGCTATTTTTCATGTGCTTTTAAAATTAATATTTGTAACGTCTGTAAAATTCATTTTGTAATTATTTACATTTTATGAATTTTATTTTCCTAGACAGGTGTTACTGTTCCGAGGCCCATTGTGTGGCTTTGTGCTTTTGGACTTGAGCCTCGTGGGCTGACTTCTTTTTGCGTGTTCTTGTGCGTGGTTTGGCTCTGTGCTTGTGGGGTCCACTTGCGTGTGGGCTGGTGGTTGAGGCTGGTAGTTGGCCTCGTTGGTGGTTGAGGCTGGTAGTTGGCCTCGCTGGTGGTTGAGGCTGGCAGTTGGCCTCGTTGGTGGTGGCTGGCGGTTGGTTGCTGTGTGGTGTGCCGGT
>JAMKQA010145944.1:0-12476 GCA_024699735.1 Posidonia australis | reverse complement strand
AGGAGGGAGAGGGCTGAGGGGACCTCCGGCGAGATGGGAATGCGGACTGCGCGGTTGCTGTCTTGAACGCTGGGAGGACTGGCGCGGGCTGCTGGGAGCCTGGGACTGGGAGGACTGGCGCGTTGGTTGCTGCTTCGGACGCGGGACGACGAGATGGAGGAGGGAGGTAGGATTTAGGGCAAGCCGCAACTCGCAAGCCCGCACCTGCACCTGCACGGGAATAAGGAAGT
This sequence comes from Posidonia australis, assembly GCA_024699735.1. Classification (NCBI taxonomy): domain Eukaryota; kingdom Viridiplantae; phylum Streptophyta; class Magnoliopsida; order Alismatales; family Posidoniaceae; genus Posidonia; species Posidonia australis. Next base: position 12,246 of record JAMKQA010145944.1, on the reverse strand, counting down.
AGAAAAAGTGTAAAATAGTGTAAGGTATATATATATATATACATATATATATATATATTAGCGGGTCCACGGGTCTGGATTTTTTTAGACCTAGATCCGACCCAATAAGTGAGCGGGTCTAACGGGTCCGGGTCCACGGGTCCACAGGTCTGAAAATCAAGACCCAGACCCAGACCCAACGGGTCCAGACCCACGGGTCTGGGTTTAGACCCGACCCATTGCCGCCCCTAGATGTAGGGGGTTTCTTCTGAGTGTGGATTGGTTGTTGTTGGGGAGTGTAATTGTAGCCATTTTGTGCATAAGCTTGCATTTTATATTTTTATCCCTTTGTGGACTGTGATGAATCAACTTGAAAGCTAACATGGGCAAGAAATTAATTTGGCTAGTAAGATTAAGGCAGGAGTTTGTTAGCCGTTGGTTAGTGTCCATTGAGGTCCTAAGGGTGTTCATAGTATGATAACAATTGAAGTGGAATCATGATTTGTGAGAGTTGGATTACTTGAATTTCAATTTCCTAAAAATGAGCCAAGACGAAATCTTGATGGAGATTGGAGACCAACTTTGAGTTGTGTCTAGGTGAGCTTGATATCAAGGATCTTCCTTTGAAGCTTGAACCAAGTCAAAGTTGAATTCAATATGTAATTTCAATAAAATGAGCCAAATATGAGCGGTGGTCAGGCCATTCGCTTGTAACTACATCTGTTCAGTGCTACAGCAAGTGTCCAACAACCATGGGAAGGAACAATTTGCCTAGGTGGGTTTTGAGGAATATCTTTGGTGGTCCGTGCCTTTATATTTTCAGGTGGTCCTATGCTTAGTTACACAGCTTCCTCTGGGTTTTAGGGGAGATGGTTGTAGGGAATCAAGTTAGATTATCGGATCTTCCTCTGTGATTGTGATGAGGAAGTCAAGTTCCCAATCGAATGAGGCTCTATATAATGCCACTAAACCACTTCCATAAATATACTGATATGAACTACTGATTGTCCTGTGTTGCTTGTAAAACCCTTCAAGGACAATGTACTGACTTGCAAGCAAGCACGAAAACCCCTTGCCAGTTACTTATTACATTGCTATCTTTCTATTTTGATTTAGTAGCTTACAAACACTAACTATCTTCGTGCTTGATATGTTGTTGACTTTTCATCTTGGTGTAGATAAGGGATAAATATAACAAATCCAATCCATTATGGCAAATGAATGACATTTTTATACATAATTCATTCAGACTTGGGGATTGGGCTTCTATATTTGTGGCACCGGAGGTATGATTATCTCATTAGGAAAGGGATTTTAGTTTCAAAAATAAGCAAGAAAAGAAATATAAAACTAGAGTATATAAATTCTGCAAGTATGTTAAGATTTTGTATATTCATATAAATCCTATCAATACACCAGGGCGGAAAATGCACACAAGGATGATAAAAAATGTATGAACCTTGTACTTTTACTAGTAAGTAACTTTGGAAATTTTCAATTATATGCTTACAATATGTCAAAATTTCACATAACTCTTGCGATTTGGCATTTATTACAACAATCATACTTGCAGTTACAATTTTGCATGGGTTAGATGGTTACCATCATTTTTACAACAGTCACGATAAGATAAGTTTATGTAATATACATTCAGATACTTTTAATACATTTTATTAGTGATGTGAAATTTTGACAATCCATGAGCTTATAGATGAAAACCACTTTACTTATTCCAGTAAATCACTTATCCTCGTTTAATACACATATTAGATACATTTATCTTTTGAAGAAAAATCATAAGATAATTTTCTATATACCGTTCCTGCTCTTTTTGCAGATTACTTTGCATCTTCTGTGTTATCAACTTATTAAATTATGTTGATCGGGGTACAATTGCAAGCAATGGTGTGAATGGAAGTCTTGGAACATGCAAGGAAGGTGGAGAATGCACTTCAGGCAGTGGAATACAGTAAGAGTTTTTCCTGTAATCTCTTTCTTTTTTATATTGATGTGGAAGAATGATGTTGGGGTCTGATCTTGTATGTTACCTATAGCCTACATGTCAACATGGTTGTAGGGGATCTATTTTCTTTATTTTTTTTTAAAAGAAGTGTATATTGTCTGGTGATATCCATGCAAGTAAGTGATTGATTTTGGAGATACTTTGCCTTTACTTTCCTATTCAACCTTTTTACTGCTTCTATGTTATCACTTTTTCCAGGGGCGACTTTAACTTGAACAACTTTGAAGATGGTGTTTTGTCTTCTGCATTCATGGTTGGGCTACTAGTGGCTTCCCCAATCTTCGCATCTCTAGCAAAAAGGCAAGTACTCTGTCAAGGTGATTGATGCTTGTGGTTCATATTTATATCCTGTACCCACACCGCCTCAAAGAGAGAGAGAGAGAGAGAGAGAGAGCATGACATAGAAGTTAATGCACCATATGTTAAGTTATATTCAGAATATACAACATAAAGTCAGGACTGAGCATCATCCAGCTCATGTCCAATCAGATCATGTGATGTACTTGGTGGAAATGATGTGGGAATTACAGATCTTTGCAGAATATTTTGTCGTATATTAATTAGTATCTGCTCTCTAATTTAACATAGAACTTTTATTCGATGACTTCCTAGCCTTAAGAATCTTTTTATATAGTGTAGCACTCTGGTTATAGGGATCCCTCAATTCATCACCTTTCATCTTGATAATTGTGTATGGAATATTTTGTTTGGGCCAATTTGGAGTCACATTATTTGATGGAGATGCCTAATATCATCACTAATGCTCTTAGTTTCCTATATTCTTTATGGTATACTTTTAAATCATGTGATGCTTTTAGTTTTTGGCACCACCTTACCGTAAATCCAATTTGTTGCCACTTGCAGCTATAATCCATTTAGGCTTATTGGAGTTGGACTTTCAGTATGGACTTTTGCTACTGCTGGTTGCGGTTGTGCATTTGATTTTTGGTCAATAACAATCTGTCGAATGTAAGGGCTCCTACCACACAAAGTTTCAAATGTGGAATTTATGAGCTGGAAGCTTCATTTGCTAATACCTTGGTTCTCATGTTTAGGCTTGTTGGTGTTGGTGAAGCATCATTCATAAGTCTCGCTGCTCCATTTATTGATGACAATGCCCCTCCTCCACAGGTACTTTTTAAGAAATTTATGTAAAAGTTTATTGCATTAGTTTTGGATTCTATCATTCCTTTGCTTTCTTTACATGTGATAACTTTCACGTCATACTCGAGCTAGGCAAAGAATGAGTCTACACGTTTTTCTTCAACGAGCATTTTAATTTAGGATTAGACTAGTGAGGTTCTAAATGTCAGTTTCGTGTCAAACTTCAGTTTGACAAAAATAGGAAACATTTTAGACATCAGTGGAAATATCGATGAAAATGCGGTAAATTTACGGAAGTTCACGGAAATGGTAAAAGAACTTCAAATTTCGATTTGAAACTTTAAGATAAGCTAAAATAAGGAATAATTTACATTTAAAGCTCTAAACATTTATTACATTAAAATATGCTACATAAACTTAATACAAATATCCTAAAACATAAATAGTATTTAAAAATATTTAATAAATATTTAAAAATAAAAATGTTCACTAAAGTTACCTCATATATGCTTAATACTAAAAAGAATGTTTTGATTAATCAAAATCTTGTTGTTGTTGTTCGGTAATATTATGGTTACGATGGATTTATTGTCAAATTTGACACTCTTTCTATAACACATGGTTGTTTCAAGACATACAACTGTAATATGTTTGGTATTCAGTAATATATAGTAGAGATATTGTGATAGTGGCAACTCTATATGGAATCTCATTGTTGGATATTGTGGAATGAATGTTGGCTAAAGAATTCTTTGTGGTTGTGAAGAATGTAATCTTGACATGGAGGATATTGATGAGGTTGTTACTCATATTTTGTTTATTATGGTGCTCGCCTAGGTGGCGACATTAAAGGTTAAGGTGCCTAGACGTCTTAGGCTAAAGTAGCCTAATGATGATTATTTAGTTTTTTATTATCATACATTGAGTCTTGATGACTATTATATAGTTTTCCTAATTATTGTTATTTGTTATTGACTATTTGACTTATTATTGTTAAGATTGCTATTGTCATTTGTTATTGACTTATTGTTTTTATTGAGATTATTATTGATTTGGAGGACAATTAAGATTTTATTTATAGTTCGATTATTATTATTAATTTTAGAAATTGATATATCAATTTATTATTGCATCATGAATTCTGAATATCTTTATAAATATATTTAAATCATCTGAAAAACATTTAAAAATTGTATTTTTTTTTATTACCACTTAGGCACCGCCTAGGTGCGCAGGCACCTTGGCTCATTGCCATGATGCCAGGATAAGTATGGATGATGGTGTATAATTGAAGATGGAGCTCATATTCTATTCATTTTGTTGACTTGGAACGTATGAAGATGAAGTTCTTGCTTATCTCTGAATATACTCTTATGCCATTCGTCATTTCTTGACTTCATTATAGCTCTCATATACATGTCTCTCTCCTTTTGAGTTTGATAGTCTAAAGGATACACCATATCATTGTCTAAGTCTATACGGGGATAGACTGACTCTCTCCTTCATTAAATAGAATATTTCATCTTCTTAGAGTGGATGAACTAGAACTTTATTTTCCTATGTTCCAAGTTAACAAAGTGAATGGGACATAAGTTTCATTTTTAATTATGCACTATCACGAACAAAATATGAGCAACAACTTCATCAAGGTCTTCTAAGTCAAGATTACATCATTCAACAGCCTCAAAGAATTCTTTAACCAACATTTATTCTACAATATTTATCAATGAGACTCCTGATAAAGCTTCCACTGTCATAGTATCATTGAATACCAAATATATCACAATCATATGTCTTGGTACAATCATGTATTGTGGAAAGAGTCCAAAATTTGACAACAAATTCATCGTATCCACATTATGACTAACATCAACAAGAAGATTTTGATTAACCACAACATTCTTTTTGGTATTAAGCATATATAAGGTAAATTTTATGGACATATTTTTTTTTAAACATTTGTTAAGTATTTTTAGGTACTATTTATGTTTCAGAATATTTGTATTAAGTTTATGTAGCATATTTTAATGTGATACATGTTTAGAAAATGGATGTAAGTTATCTTAGGTGTAGATTATTATTTACTTCAGCTTATCCAAGAGTTTCAAATCGAAATTCAAAGTTTTTTGACCATTTTCATGGACCTTTGTAAATGTACTACATTTTCATCAACATTTCCATAGATGTTTTATACGTTTCCTATTTTTGTTAGATTGAAGTCCAACATGTAATCAACATTTAGAATCTTGGTTGGTGGATCATACTCAAGTTGCTTTAGGATAGTCATTTCATAGACTCATCGAGGATATCAAAGTAGGGAAAACCAATTGGAAATGTTGGAGGTAAGTGTTGTAAGATGTAAAGTGCTTCACCAAATAGAGCTGGTGGGAGTCACCCTAGCCACATCTGAAGTCCTATAGTGTCTCATGATCCTGGTGTGACTGCTGATGTCCTTACGTTGTCTGGTGGTGTGACTCTTGATAAGGACATCAAAAGGTTAATTACAAGAGAATATAATGTCTCGAGATGTGCTTGAGGTGTTTGTGTTGTTGACTTGTTTCAACATGTTTAGTCCCATACTAGATAGTTTGAAAATGTAAGATGAATATTAAGGTAGTAAGTTGCTGCTAGAAGTAACTTATGACTTAAGCGTTTTAACATGTATTGGTGGGTCATGCTCAAGTCTTTTAGGACAATAGTTTCACGGACTCATTGCAGATTGAACCAGGCCACTGGACTTCTACTTGGCATGACCAATAATTTGAGGAAAAATGGGATTCCATTAATTCACCTTGATAATCATCTAAATGACATGCATCCCTTAGGCAATAACAAGTGAACTTCTCAAGGATCTTCTTGTCAGTCTCTTTCCATGATCCTTACCTAAGACCATGGGAAACCAGCAATAGTCTTCTCTTATTTTATTTTTTAAACCAAACATCCTATATAAGAAAGTCTCCTCAAATCAGCTATTTACCAAGTTTTCCCCAATATGCATTCCCTTAGCAATCAGTTTTAGATAGAAATTCTTTAAAGCCGAGGGTTTAGTTTTCATTTTTGCTTGTGATTGCTGGCGTTAAAAGTTACCTCTGCAATTTGCCTAACTTCCAACCAAATTGTTACACTTGTGGGTCCTCTAACATGCGGCTAACACAATTCAAGGTGGTCCAGCCCAACATGTAACAACTTAGGTCCAACTAGCTTATAACAATATCTGACAGAGCAATTGGATTTAAAATACTTGAAGTTAAATGGTAGTTGATCCTAGTTTTTATTGAACCCTACCTACTTTTTCTAAGACATGTGGAACTAAATATTAGGATGTTACACAACATCCATTTGCAAATCCTAGGGGGGGTTCCTTCGAGGCTGGTGGGATCAGTGATCCGATTTGACTTTTCCTAGTCGTCCTTGAATGTCACTATGATTTTCTTTGCTCTTCCAACAAAGAGACATGTAATCCATGAGTATGCCATGAGGTTGCAAAGGTTGTACCCCATGAATCAGCCCCTTAAATGTAGCAAGAAGTCTTTCAGTAGCTTAGCAACTAGTTGCATGTGCAATTTTGGTCTTTTCCCTCCCCGCAGCAGTTGCATTGTTTGCCCAATGGACGGCCTAAATTACACCAATGTAAATGGTCCAACCGCAATTAGTCATTACGCATTATTAAAACAAAAATATTGATGTAGGATTAATATTTCAACTGAATGAAAATCGTAATTTGCTGTAACAACCATACTTATCCTTATCATTCAAATGAGTCTGCACATGAAAGTTTAGTTTGTCACTTTCTGAAATTAGATCCATGCTTTCTATCTTGATGTATAATGTTTAAGATATTGTATTCAAAGTGAAAGGTCAAGTTATTAGTACTCAAATCCACTGCGACCCTGCTGTAACAAGTCTGACTTTTGGCAACCATCATTCCGTGAAGATTACTGTGAAAAGGGGCAAAGGCGAGCTACAAGAAAAATTCCCATGGCTACCATAGTAGCAGCATGAATAAGAGCCAAGTGTTAAATGTGCAGGATTAAAACTAAAGCAGACAACTGCTACATAGTCCATACATATGACGTCAACTGTATATACCAGCAAATATGAATATTGTACTAAGGGTTTCAAAATTTTGGGACCTGGTTATTCACCTGAGCTTTTCTTAAGGGATAGCTTTCCCAAGATCTACTTCTTGGGAAAGTCAAAACAACATGGCATCTAGTAGCTTTTTATGCCAAGAAAAGTGGGAAGTTGCTTCTTGCAGACTTGACAACTGCACCTTGTTAAGAGAAACATCTCACAAGAAGCAGCTTCTGTCGCAAGCTTCACTTTGGCAACTGTCCTGACAACCACATATCTTATGGGTGTACGTTATGCTGAAACCAAATTAACTATTTAATTAGCATTATAAATACTTAATTTAATTATATTTCTTTCCCTCTTTCTGTCCCTTTGATTTATTGTTTATCAATTTCCAGAAATCAGCGTGGCTTGCTTATTTCTACATGTGTATACCAGCTGGGGTAGCACTTGGTTATGTATATGGAGGCCTGGTAAGCATATCCATCTATGCCTTGTGAATCCTTTGTGAACTTTTGGTTTTGGCCCTTTTGGGTTCATATTTAATGATATGTGTTTTGCATGACTTTTTCTTGCATTGCTTGAAGTTGAAAATGCAAACGTCTAAAAACCAATCACTCTTTTGTGTCCATCAAATGGAAAGACTCCGAGACATGAGAACTGAAGCAGTTCAGAAAAACTATGATATGAACATCTAACTTGTTTTCATTAACTAAAAGAAACTGAAGCTCAGATCCTTTACTTTGTTTTGTGTCATTTGCCTGTTCGCAAATCAATCAAAGTAGACGTTGGCAATTTCGATTTTCAATATAGAATTCCTTTGTGTTAAGGACGTTAGGGTCGCAGTAATATAGCCCTGAAATAGTTATTATGATTAAAAAACTACCTAGCAGCAACATTGTAAGAGGAAAATGATTCCAGACCTCAGCTTATGTGGGATTTAGAGATTGCTTTCATCAAATTCAAATAACACGAGCTTCTTATGAATAAGTCTTCATCTATGACAGGGGTATCATTATATAAATACTAGCTTGAAATTGGTAACACTAACAAAAAACTATAATAATGATGAAGCCAAAAGGGATACAGTAGCACTAACTATTTCCATACAGGTTGGAGATTATCTACATTGGCGTTGCGCATTTTGGGGCGAAGCAATATTAATGCTTCCATTTGCTATTCTTGGCTTTGTTATGAAGCCTTTGCAGCTGAAAGGTGTTTGAATTTGTTTTGTTTTGCCTTTCAATTTTTATTAAACACTTTTTTTTTTTGTGTTTGAGGCTCACTGATGTTCTTAATGATTCAATACAGGTTTCACTCCTAAAACCACAAAACATGCAAATCTTGGAGAAAATGTAAAGGTGGAAGTTCAATCTGCTCAAGGTTGTTGTTGAACACTAATGCAAAAACTTTCTAATTGGTATTTGTTTTGTGATCATACTTCACAATGTCAATTTTGTACTGGATCATGGTTGTTCAAAATCAGTAAATATGTCAAACATCAGTAGAAACATGGTAAAAATAAGGAAGTCAACAAAATTCTACTCAAAATTAGAATTTTGACTTAGAACTTTAAAGTAAGATATTAAGTTGTAATTAGCAACTGCAAAGCATGGTATCAAATGTTGATACGTGTCGGGTTTTCAATCTCTTGATATGACGCCGACATGATAAACTTTTTAACAAAGGTGTTTTATTTACTACGTTTCCAACGATACGATACCAACTTGTTGAAATTTGACATGAAAACGACATTTAAAATCCTACCACAAAGTCAAAAACTATTACAGATACACTATAGAAATGTATCTGATATGGTTATATATTTGTAGATAATTATCACACATCCAAAAAAGTTTAAAATAATATTGAAAAATATTAACTTAATACCAAAATGTTCTGAATGTATGTTACTGACATCCACCATTACACGGAATTAGATTTGTGATACATCTTTAAGATGATGATCAAATTAAGTATCAGCTATTGGCACTTGGTAGAATTTGGTTAGGTCAATCATATCAAAAAGGAAGAGAACACAGCATATTAGTCACAGAAGTGATGGTTTGTCATTTGATATAATACATTTGATCTGTTATTTATAATATATGAGTGGAACCAGTAGTTTTTGAGCACAATATCTTTGCAGTAAGGTGAGAATGTGATACTTTAGTAGAGTATTTTATAGTAGCCATTATTTAGAATTCCACACAAGGATTGTCATTTTGCATGAGACCTTTAATCTCACTAATTGAGCATGGTGAATGCCATTTTTTGTATCTTTCATTTGTCTTGGACTACAACAATCCACACTAGAAGAACTATAAGATTAACTTATCAACTGCCTTTTATTTATTTACAGAATAATTTTTTGTAACATGCAACATATTGTGATTTCAGGTGAAAATGTTCTGGAAGGGGAGGTACAAACTGATTCTGAGCCAAACAAGAAGGTGCCAAAGAAGTATTCCTTGTAAGACAAAAACCTTTATCTTGTGTCATTTGTGGGTTATCTTTTTCCTACAATGACAGAATATGTTAATGCACAATGACATATGGCATTACAGAATTAGCATGATGATCTTTCTTTTTCAATGACTATCGTCATTAGTTTCATACAGGGCTCCACAAGTGCTTTCTCACATCATTACAATAATGTTTTGTATGTTGTTTTTTTATTTATCTCCTTTTCTGTCTGTCTTATTCCTGAACATATCCCACTAGCATGCAAAATGACATATCTGAAATTCTGTGAGCAATTGAAATGCATTCCTACCTTGTATCAATAATCCCTATCTTAATAAACGATTATGAAAATCCTTTTCATATCATAGTTAACGTAACTGAGCACAAATAGTGGAACAAGCAATAGTTGTTTTTCCCCAGTAATTTCTGCTTCTACGTGGTCCCTACTGTGAGAACGATTTCAATTGGGAATTAACCTAAACAATTCATCTTGATTTCTTATCTCTCATATTATAATCAACCTACAGCTGGAAAATTAATGAAATTGAAAATAGGTATAAACTTTGCATTAGTGAAGATGAAATTGATGGCTATAAACTTTTTCTGTGATGCAAACAAACTATCCCAGTTTTAGAAATTCTGGCTTGGTAAAATTCATGGCTTTCCTTCTTAAAAACAACAAATATGCGAAGATCCTTATTAGTTTGGCATACATCAAATATTATTCCTTTGTGTTCTTTCAGATCAAATGGCGTTAGGGAGATCCTTGATGAAATATGGAAATTTTGGAAGGATCTGAAAGTACTTTTAGTTGAAAAGGTTTATGTCACTAATGTACTAGGTAAAGTCATACCATCTTTTAGGTAGATTATGTATGATATTGCTCTTCTTTCTCTTGAATGATCTAAAATTCCAAAAGGATTACTTGAAAATATTTTCTGCAAATTAATTTCAAGTTTGAGAATAACTAGTTGAATATTTGTCTTCTATATATCTGATATACGATTTCTTGGTTAATCTCCAGCTATTAGCAACACATTTGGAAACTTAAGTATGAACTTAGTGTGTTGCATGTAAGTACAAGGATCTGAAAGTACTTTTAGTTGAAAAGGTTTACGTCAGTAATGTACTACGTAAAGTCATACCATCTTTTAGGTAGATTATGTATGATATGGCTCTTATTTCTCTTGAATGATCTTAAATTCCAAAAGGATTATAGCTGAAAATATGTTCTGCAAATGAATTTCAAGTTTGAGAATAACGATATCTGGGTTAATCTCCAGCTATTAGCAACACATTTGGAAACTTAAATATAAACTTAGTGTGTTGCATGTAAGTATTAAAGCTCCATTACATAACTAGCAGGTGTTTTTTTATTTTTCTTATGCAGGTTACATTGCATACAACTTTGTCATAGGAGCTTATTCGTACTGGGGACCGAAGGCTGGTTATGCAATTTACCATATGGTAACTCCTTCAACTGACTTATAGAATCTATTCAAGTATCTTGGATCTCCATCTTTGATGAATCATGAATATACTGCAGAATCATTTTTATTTTATGTTTTACTATTAATTTTACTAGTAAAATTTATTTTCGATGAAATAGGAAGTATGTTGGACTTGGACAACAGTAGAAAGATGGGGGAAAACACATTCTATTGAATTTGGAAATTTGAAGTGTTCTTTTAAAATGCTACAACAAGTCTTCATAAAAATTTAACCGGAAAAAAAGTCACAAGAGGTTTTTCAAACTGGAAGAGATTGTAACAAGCAAAAATGCATGTTTAGGAATAATTGAATTATTTTTTTATTGTAGGAACAAATATGATACACCATTATGCTATATTTGTTTTAACATTAGACACTTGGTACTGTTTTTATTCATATTTTAACCAAAATTCGTATCTCTTTAATTAGTCTCAGCTCATTGCCGAGTAATATTTCTGAAAAAAAAATGATGCTAGTACATATCATTTATTTTATACCATCCATAATGGGCAAAAATGGGGCTGTGGGTCACTTACATCCATAAATGTTTTTGATAAAAAATGGAAGATCAAATTATAGGGTTGTTAAAAGTAAAAGAGAAAAAGTAATCTGTTTATTAACCCTAAACAGGGTATTTATACAAGACCAGGACACAGGCTAAGATAAATGGATCCTTAAACGGATCCTACAATATGCAACCCAACTAACACTCCCCCTCAAGCTGGAATGTATATATTTTTCATTCCAAGCTTGTTACACATATTCCAGAAAGCTGATGTAGATAGGCCCTTGGTGAGAATATCAGCAAGCTCTTTAGAAGAAGGAGTAAAAGGGGTAGAAACAATCCCGGGAGACGGTGTATCTGAGACAAGAACGTACTCCCCAGTCCGCCGTTTATGGCCCAAACCAATCCTCCTCGCCGTCTGTAGATCCTGAAAAATACAGTGAAAAGGGAAGAATGTCACAGAACAGGCAAGCTGAACAGTAATAGCACTAATGGAAAGAAGGTTAACAGAAAGATCAGGAACAAGTAGAGTGTTATCAAGACGCATTTGAGAGGTAGGTTGAGCAGTTCCTTTTCCAGAAATCCGACAAGAACGACCATCGGC
>JAMKQA010145940.1:0-11594 GCA_024699735.1 Posidonia australis | reverse complement strand
TGAGGAGTGGACTAGGCAGGGGTTGCCGAACCACTATAAATTGCTTGTCTATATCAATTGCTCTCATCCTCTTCTTGTATGTTATATAGATTGCATAAGTAGTTAAGCTTGTTTATATCTGTTAAATAATCTCCTTGTATGTAATTTTTCATTAATCTGTAAAAACCGATCGAAGTAATTAAAAAGTGTTAATTCTCTATTCACCCCTCCTCTAGAGGAGCTATCCGATCCTACAGATGTGGGTTCCCGGCTCACTTTGTCGGCGACAGGATGTTGCCCAACAATTTCCTCGTACTACGTAGTATCATTCCCTTCAAAATAAGCAAAATAGAAAAAAGAAAATATGGATTATACTAGGTATGGTAAACAATAACAGAAAGATAACAAATAGAAAAACATAAACACGCAACGAAATCTGAACCAAGGGATTGTCCCTACATGCATATGTCATGGGCAGTTATATGAATGTAATGGATTTATGTGAATAAAATGAATATTGAAAGTAAAATATTCTCTTTCACCCTCGTGTGCTTTGAAATGGATGAAGAAAGTGGAGGTTGGTGGACAGAGCTCCAGAGACGCACTATGGCTCTGAAAAGTTGATCTTTAGTGGATCTAAGATACTGTCTTGGGAGATTTGGAAGGAGTGGGGCTATAACTCTCTCTCTCTCTCTCTAGGGTTTGAATTGGCTCCTTAAGGTTTGAAAATGTGCCTCCCCTTCAAACTCTTGACCTAGGGGGTCAATTTATAGAGTTTGAGGGCTCCTGATCTCGTCAATGACGAGTGGGAGATCAATGGTTAGGATTAAAATTGAAAATATAGCAAAAAATGTCTTCGTAGATCTCGTCGCCTATTGAATAGGCGATACGATTATTGAGTTGCCGCTAACACAAGCAACGAGGTTTTAAATCTTGGATTAAACGCAAGCGATGAATCAACAACCAACTGGCATGAAATCTACCACATCAGTTAGTCGTTGGTCTATGTGGCGTTGTGACACTAAAAAGGCATTATTGTAAAAATTAAGTGTCCAAAATATCCTCTTGTAAATCTATTAGTAGATAACAACTAAATCACTGATTTAAAATCATCTTCATTATAGAAAGATTTTGAATAAATTCCAAATTCAATTTGAACTTAAAATGTTAAGTGAATTAAATTTGACAATTCAATTCTCCAATAATTACGAACAAATCTTTTAAAATCAAGGTTAAATCAATTTAAACATAGATTGGCAATCATCTAGATACGTTGGATATTATCTTTATTTTTTAGCATTATCTTGAATTAAGTATAAACTATAACATTAAAATGTGATAACCTATCATAAAATCTCATTTTTGGTGAAATAAAGATAAATATTCTTAATTATCAAGTCATTTGAATTTCAATAATTTTCTGGAATTATTTGGCATATATAATGAATTTTATGATATATATAGATATTTAAATGTTGGAAAATTATTGAAATCACAAAAATTATGGGAAAAATCATGATAATATTCATAAATATCCTATATATTATATTGAAGTCCACGATGACAAATTATTTGGAGAGAGAAGTGCATGATGTCAGTCGCCTACCTTCATGGCGACATGACATCTTGTCGCCCTATAAAGAGGCGACGAGTGATGTCCCCTACCAAATAGGCGTCACTATGGTCTTTTATGTTTCACCCTTTGTCTTTTATTTTAGTCCTCGGAGATTGATTAAAACCCAGAAATACTTTAGGAATTCCATAAAATCCAAAAAAAATTCTTTAAGATCAAATTTACTCAAATCTTCCACTAATCTCAGTAAGACGGGAGTGTCAACTCTGCCACAATTGATGATTCACATCAAAAGGTGTTCAAGGGGCTTTAACCTGCCACTAGTTTGGGTTCGTCAGCTCTGCCACAGCTAACAACCTTGAACCAAGTAAAATCAAAATGTTTTCAAAGAAGTCATGAAAAATCTGGAAAATATGTTATAAATCCTTAACCATGTGATCTAGGATGTCTTAAATATTCCTATCCTAGATAGAATCTCAGAAATGCGAAAATGGGATATCTATAGATGTCCCTCCTTGGAATTGATCTTGAAACAAGATCGACTCCAAGGTAAGAGTGATATCCCTATTGAGTAATTCCTAAAATAGGGAGCTCACTAACAAGCAATCTGCCACAAGGTTCCAAAAAATCTACACTTATTGGTTTCGGAACATGGTCGCACAGCCAAAAGGTGAGAAGATTTCGAGACATGGTCGCACTGCCGAGTGGTTCGATAAACTTAGGGTGTCGTCATATTGAAGGCTCAAGCATGGAGAGGTCAAGCTAGTTTCAGAGCTATATGTCGTAGCCGATGTCGAGACCATGTCTACCATTTAGAGTGACACTTCAATGGGGCAGAACTATGGTAAATAGAGATAATTGTTGTGGCTTCTTGTTTGAGAGCTTGCTCGGATTGGAATAAAAGAAGATAGGTTTGATTTGATTGGGCTTTAGTAGGATTACACGTTCAAAGGATTTTCTAACACTCTTGAAGAACATTGCTCCGTCAGTGCTCCACTTCCAATGCATGGTTCCTAAATACGTGGATGCATGATTCAAGTAAACAAATGTAGAATGCAAAGTCAACGTACAATATGCAATGAATTGTTCATATGGTAGGTTAGGTCGGTGGGGTACGGGTGGTCCCTAACCATATAGACATATGCAAAATGTATGAATGCAATTTGTTGTGGTCAAGTGCTTTCAATCTTCGAGTGTGACCAGTACTTTCAGGAAAGGACTGTCATCCCACAACTCGACTTGGTAAGTAAAAGAGTTCTATGAATAAAGAACCGCGTGAGGGAGTGAACCCTTCCTTTGCCAAACTAGGGTTTTACCTCTTAGTCAGAGCTATGTGTCTATGTACACGATTGGGACTCCAAAGGCAGGAGTCTATTCTCGATGGGACTTGGTGTAGTGCCACGATGGGACTTGATATAGCCTCACGGTGGAACTTGATGTACTAACACGTGGTGGAGTGATACCTGCACAGTCAACAAAACATGTTAGTAATCAATGGGGGTACCTTTCCCTTACCTTAAAATGGTTGGCTAAGTTGCCTAGAAAAAGTATTATAGTGTTATCCTTTTACTCCCCTATATTTGAAATTAGGTGGAGGGAATTAGTCTTAGCCTCAGCTGGGAGATGAAAAATTGGAGCCCAATGGATGTTGATTGTGAGTCATCTGTGAATGCTCTAAAGATTATTCCGGAGCAATCTCTTTGTGGAGAGAGAAAAACGCACCCAAGCCATGAAGGCACGCTTGAGTAGGACATTTAACTCCAAAATCCGGTGGATCGATGATTGCATCTCGGCCAAACCAATTCTAGTTTCCTTACTTACTAGGTTTTCACTTGTAGGTAAGGTGGATGGCACTACTTATTGTTTTTTTGGTTTTTTCTGACTTTTTGATTTTTTTTTGGAATTTTGAATTTTTACTTCTTCTTTTTTTGATGATGATGATGATGAGTGTAGTCACTACCCTCCCTCTTATGCATTTAGCATTGCCACCTTGTATTATCCAAGATGAGAGAGTTGTCCCTTTCATCATGCATTGGCCTTTTGAAAGCTTAGGACTTTGTACGATCCTTAGTTGATCATTGTCTCCCTTATTTACTCACTCCCTCAGCTTCTAAGGCTTCCAACCCCTTGCCTAATTGTGTGAAAGAGTGGGGGAGACTTAAGCTTCTACAGGCCCTAGGCATTGGCTATAACTTTTGTGCTGCTCGTCAGTGGTTGGCCCTAATGTGCCTATAGCTTACCCAGGTGTTTTGGCTTTTCTTTTTCTTTTTCTTCTTCCATTTTTTTTATTTTTGGAGTACCCCCCTTAGGTTTTTTTTCTATATATGCTCACACATCACTTCCTTCTTGGACTTATGTCATGACGACACATCTACTTACTCGTCAGTTGACTCACCCATTTTGAGTACCTGCCCATCACTACCTTCTTGGACTTATACTATGATGGTGCACCCAACTTCTACGTGTAGTCCCCTCTTTTGGGGGCTTTCTAAGTTGTTTGATTTTTTTGATGTGCTCCTCCATCACAGCCTTCTTGGACATATGCTAGGAATCCACGCAACACAAGGCAAGTGGCTTTCATGATATGCCTAAGCTTTGAGCCTACTTTGCTCTTGTCTCCCCGTGCAAGGTGTTTGTGAAGATAGGACCAAGGTTAAGGTTACCCTAGTTGCTCAGCTTCTTTTCTATGCAAAAGATAACTTTCTTCCGTAGCTGGTACTAAGTCTTAAGTCCTCTTTTAGGCTTTTAGCATGTTGATTGAAGGGTGTACTTCTAGAGTACATGTAACTTCCACAGATCTGAAGGTATTTTAGGTCATCCTACCCAATGGTGGACCTTCCCTAGGTTTACAGTCTTTGCTTAGGAAAAACTCTAGATAATATGTTGGCAGCTTTGCTTAATGTTCTAAGGTGTTGGGTGTGACCCACACTCATCAATTATTATTATTATTTTCTTTATTGCTATTATTAAAGCTAGCATTCAAAGAAAGAAAAGATAAATAAATGAAGTGACAAAGGAGGAAATTAATGTCTTATTTACATGTTTTTTGCAAAGAGTAAAATGGGACCTTGCCATTAGTTGGGCTCGATCGAGCTTCTTATTGCCCTTCTTAGATGAAGGGCCTTACCTATGGGGTGGCTAAAGGACCTTACACTGGCGTGGAGGGTTGAAATGATAGTGGTGCATCCGTAGGTTTTTCTTTCGATTTACGCCCAGTCTTTGCCTTGTCAAGGTCACGGTTGGATTGATCTCGACTTGGTTCCTTTGACGAACCCTTGGTGGCTTGGTGTCTCTACGACAATTCGATTGAACTGATGCTTTTCTCAATCTCCCCCTGGCTGATGTAGTCGTAAATGCCCTTAGAGGGTCCACTCCTCTTTATAGGATCTGGAGGCTTGGGTGGAGGATTGACTTTTGTAGGGATTGTCAGAAATGAGTATGTGTGCTAGCAGAGAGAGTTGATCGCAGCCTCTAAGTCATACTAGTCTACATTAGTGTACTCGTCATAAATTGGTAGCACGTCCCCCAGGTCCTCTGCTTGGGCAAGCTCATCTTGTATTAGAGGTGGCCCTTGCTTGATGTAGGCCATGGTACCTTCGGTCAATATTTCTTGGACCTGCTAGCTATCCCGAGCGTCGTCATCTTGGTCATTGTATTTATCATAAACAAGGGCATCCTAGAGTCCATTCATGTCCCTCTTTGCCTATGTGTCTTGTGTAGGGGCATCTTGCTCCTTTTCGTCTTCAACTGATTGTTCAGGGTCAGACTCTTGTATGCACTCAGTCATTACTAGCTCCAAGGTTGTTGGCTCATCTTCCTCGTCCTCCACATGGCCTATCGAATGGTCCTGCAACAGACCTCCACTCTCCACTAGCATTCTGAGGGCGTGGTTGAGTGGCTCGGGGAATGGCTGATGGTCTTGCCTCTCAGTTTTGTGGTTGCTTTGTGGTGGAGGGACGACATTGTAGCTCCTCTACCCTTGTTGTTGACCCATATGTTGATTGCTTGGTTGCCTCTGCTCGGCGTATATCGGGTAGTTTAGAGGCTACTCCTGTTGATATTGTTGGGGTTGCCATTCAACCAGTTGTTGCGGTGGTTGATATTAACATTGCCCATGATGCTGCTATGGCTGGATAGGCTGATTCTAATATGGTACTAATTGTACTAGCTACTCCTACCATTGGACTAGTGGTCCTTGGCACTGGATTGGCTGATTTTGATGTTCTACTTGTGCCAATTTCCTTGTTACCCCTGTTTAGCTTGTGGTCTTCCTTTGGCCCCTTCCTTCATACTCCACGACTGATAGGTCATGTTTTTTATGAAGGACTCTTGCAACTCTATCATATAGCTGGGAGTAAGTCTGGAAGTCACCCATCAGTACGCCTGCCTTGAGTGCTCTTGTCGTGTTTCTAGATATAATCTCGATTGCTTGGTCTTCAGGGATATAACACTCTGATCGGGCCGCCATGTCCCTCCATCTTCTGGCGAAGTCCTCCTTGGGTTTCATCTTTTCGATGAGGAGATCTATTATAGTGGGCTTGTGTTGGACACAGTGTATGTATTATTGCAGGAACATTTCCAACACAAATCTCACGTCACTGAGGTCATATGTGGTGAGTGTGTTGAACCATCTTAGTGCTTCTCCTTCTAGTCTTTTGAAGAACAAGTACATTGTCAACCCATTGTCATGTTGATAGGGCAAGGCGTCCGTGGTGAATGTAGCTAGATGATTCTGTGGATCACCTGTCCCATCGTACTTTTGCGTCTTAGGCATCTTGAACCTGAGTGACAAGATGAAGGGAGGGAACCATGATGTGTCAAAGCTGACCAATGCCCTTAATGTGACCCCTACTTCTACCAACGCATCTGATATCATCCTCTTAATATCTAAATTTCAAAGGATCGCCCACCCTTGGCCTTGGTACCCTTGTTGGAACTGCTATTGTAGAGCGGTACCATGTTGAGGAATGAAGGAGGGTTAAGCCTAGACATAGGATAGGGTATGATGGAGTGGAGTTGCCCTTTGGTGATGATATGAGTGGTAGATTGGTGGGGATTGTATGGCTTGCTAGATAGAAGAGAAGGCTGGAGTCATAGGATATGAAATAAAGGACTGGGTTGATGGGCCTTGTGTTGGGAAGTTTAATGTTGGGCTCAGTGGCATTGTATGTGTATTTCCCATAAGAGGTAAGGCTAGTGGGCCCTAGTGATAGCTTAAGAGAGAGGATCCATGGGTATTTGAAACTTGTGGACTTGAGAGGCTATAATGGGCCATGGATTGAGCTTGGTTGATTGCCCCTTTAGGTAATGTATGCGAATAGATGGTCAAAGGGGTATTCTGTGATTGGGTATATCTCATCCCTCCTCGAACTTGTTTGGCAGACTAGGCCATGTGTGGGGTTGATGTGTTGGATAGGAACCCATGTAGATCAGTGAAGCCACTTGAAGAAGTTGATGCCATTGACGCACTAGAGTAGCCGGTGTGATAATAATACGCCTACATTCACTCAGCCTGTTTGGGCTCCTATAGCAAGGGGTTAGGCTTTCTTCTGGGATTCTAGTGTTATACTCAATAGGATTTGACTTTTGCGGTAATACCCTTAGACCCTTGGGAGGTCTACAAAGGGGGCTTAGGCTGTGGGTTTGTCTCTTTATAGAGGAGTCCACAATTGAGGATTCTGTCCTTAGGGTCGTTTCCTAACAAACCATAAAATAGTAAATAAACACAAAACAATAAAGATTTAAGTATCTACTAAGCTTTATTATTAACTTAGGAAGAAGAAAGGAGTCAATAATAACGCCTTAGGACACCTTAAGTTCTTAGTCTAGTAATCACAACCAGAGTATGGGAGAGTGATTTACACTGACTTGGTTCACCCAGTCTGCTTGTTCTTAACTAGAAAGAAATTTTCTTAAGGAATTTAAATTTATTGTAAAACAAATAGTTTCCATCTTATTGGTGGATAGAAAACAATCCTAGAAACTGATAAAAAACCTTAAATAAAGGTGGACAGGATATTATTTGATTTATTTCGCTATTGCAAGTCGAGAAAATCAACACAAACAGGGAAAAAATGAAAAGCCCACTAGAAAAACTGTCTTCAATTTCTGTCGCCAATTGTGTAGGCTTTGAGATGTGTCACCCTATGAAGTAGCGTCGAGAATTGGCAGCTTATAGATAGACGATGGAAAACGCTAGACAACTATTTACTAAGGAAAAATTGGATAACAGGTTTGGTCATCGCGAAATCCTAGACACACCACTTCCCAGACCTGAAACAACACCTAGATCTGGAAATAAATAAAAATAAATGAAAAGGAAGGGGGAAACCTACATTACACGGGGGTTGGCTTAAACTAGTCTCATCGTGATCGTTAGAAATTTGTGGATGCATATTTGGGGGTTGATGGAGAATCTTCATTGTGTCCACTCCAGTGATGATTCTTTGTGTGATTGCCACTTGTCTTTTGCTAAAGTCGGTAGTCAAGATGCCTACATGAGATAGTGGTTGTGATGATGTGGGTTCTCGGTTCACTAGGTCGGTGGCAGGATGCTGCCTAGTGGTTTTCTCGTGCTACGTAATATCCTTACCTTCAAAATAAGGAAAACAGAAAAAAGAAAATATGATTTAGACTAGGTGTAGTAAAGAATAACAGAAAGATAACAAATAGAGAAACATAAACTTGCAACTAAATACTAACCAATGGGTTGCCCCCACATACATATGCCATGGGCAGTTATGTGAATGTAATGGATTTATGTGAACAAAATGAATATTGAAAGTAAAATATTCCCTTTCACCCTCGTGCGCTTTGGAATGGATGAAGGAAGTAGAGGCCAGTGGATGGAGCTCTGGAGACGCACTATGGCTCTGAAAAGATGATCTCTAGTGGATCTAAGATACTCTCATGGGGGATTTGGATGGAGTGGGGCTGTAGCACACACACTCTCTCTCTAGGGTTTGAACTGGCTCCTTAAGATTTGAAAATGTGCCTCCCCTTCAAACTCTTAATCTAAGGGGTCTATTTATAGAGTTTGGGGGCTCCAAATATCGTCAATGATGAGTGAGAGATCAATGACCAGGATTAAAATCGTAAATATAGCAAAAAATGTATTTTTAGATCTCATCGTCTATTGAATAGGTGACAGGATTATTGAGTCACTGCTGGCACAGGCGATGAGGCTGTAAATCCTAGATTAAGTGCACGTGGTGAATCAACAACCAACTGACATGAAATCTGCCACATCAGCTAATTGTCGGTCCATGTGGCACCGAGACACTAAAAAGGCATTATTATGAAAATTAAGATTCCAAAATATCCCCATACAAATCTATTAGCAGATAACGACTAAATCATTGATTTAAAATCATCTTCATAATAGAAAGATTTTAAATAAATTCCAAATTCAATTTAAACTTAAAATGTTAAGTGAATCAAATTTGACAATTCAAGTCTCCAATAATTACGAAAATATCTTTTAAAATCAAGGATAAACCAATTTAAACATAGATTGGCAATCATCTAGATACTTTGGATATTATCTTTATTTTTTAGCATTATCTTGAATTAAGTATAAGCTACAACATTAAAATGTGATAACCTATCATAAAATCTCATTTTTGGCAAAACAAAGGTAAGTATTCTTAATTATTATGTCATCCGAATTTCAATAATTTTCTGGAATTATTTGGCATTTATAATGAATTATATAATATATATATATAGATATTTAAATGTTGGAAAATTATAGAAATCACAAAAATTATGGAAAAAATCAAGATAATATTTATAAACATCCCATATATTATATTAAAGTTCGGGATGACAAATTATCTAGAGAGAGAAGTGCATGATGTCAGTCACCCACCTTCATGGCGGCATGACATTTTGTCGCTCTATAATGAGGCGACGAATGATGTCGCTTGCCAGATAGGCATCACTATGGTCTTTTTTGTTTCACCCCTTGTCTTTTATCTTAGTCCTCAGAGATTGATTAAAACTCGAAAATACTTTAGGAATTCCATAAAATCTTAAAACATCTTCTTTAAGATCAAATTTACTCAAATCTTCTACTAAACTCAGTAAGACAAGAGTGTCAACTCTGCCACATTGATGACTTACACCAAAAAGTGTTCAAGGGGCTCAAACCTGTCACTAGTTCAGGTGTGTTAGCTCTACCACAGCTAACAACCTTGAATTAAGAAAAATCAAATTGTTTTCAAAGAAGTTATGAAAATTTTGGAAAATATGTTATAAATCCTTAGCCATGTGATCTAAGACACCTCAAAGGTTCCTATCCTAGATGAACTCTTGAAAATACAAAAATGGGATATCTACAGGGTCATAAGTTGGGTACCAGAGCTTGGCACCCATAACCTTTCCACCTTGAGAATTTCAGGGGTGAAATTCCTTTAAGGGGATTAGGATGTAGCACCCGTAAATTGGTTTACCTTTGTAATTGTCCAATTTATTGGATTTTCTACTAGAAGCGGGTGTTACTAGCATGGGATGGTAGCATGAGTTTCTGGCACGTAATCCTAGCATGTATTTGTGGTGCGGAGGCAATGTTCTAGTAATTTACTGGTTGCTTTTGGATTTCGCAATGCAGTTTGGTTTTGGATGAGGTTGTGGTGATGTGTGGACCCTTGTGGATTGATTTTGAATTTATGGTGGTCTTTTGGTGTGCTTTGGAGGCTGATCTCCTCTTGCACAAGGCACTTGAACAATGAGTAGTTGCATGGATGTGGTTTTGTGCTCATGAGCTCACATGCATGTGGCAATGGTTTGGGGGTAGATTGCCTTGTGGATTTTGAATTGGTGCATGGGTTTATTAAGTGTTAGACCCGTGGTGGTACAAACGCACTCGTGACCACTGACATGTGCATGAGTTCTTCCTCAACTTGCAGCTATTTAAGGAGGGTGGCTTACTCCTCACTCCTCAGCACCCCCTGCCTCGAGTGCACAGTGAGGGAGTAGAGATCTAGAGCTTTCTTCCTCCTCGTCCTTCGTCTTCTTTCCTCTCCTCCATCTTCTTCCTCCTCGTCCTCTTCTTCTTCTTCTCTTCCTTTTATGAGAGAGAGAGGGAGACAAAGAGAGTGGTGAGGGATAGAGAGCATGTCTGTGCCC
Organism: Posidonia australis; assembly: GCA_024699735.1. Lineage (NCBI taxonomy): Eukaryota > Viridiplantae > Streptophyta > Magnoliopsida > Alismatales > Posidoniaceae > Posidonia > Posidonia australis. The sequence goes on along the minus strand of JAMKQA010145940.1, from coordinate 913 downwards.
AGCCAGCTATTCGTCTGTGTCGTGAGAAGGAGGAAAGCATCAGTCATTGTCTAGTGGCGGTGCAAGTCCATGGAGGTTGTGCATGCTTAGTGGGGAGTTGCCATGCATGGAGGTCATCGGCGACCATCTGTAGGTGTCTCAGTGGGCATCGATCGAGGTGCACACTCCTTAGATTCCCTCTTTTTATGCCCAATTCAAAGTTCAGAGCATGCTAGTATAGATCTTGCTATGTGGGGGCCTAGGATGATTTTTGTGGATTTAACAGTGGTTTATCAGTGATTAGACGATTATCAGGTGAATAGTATTTCTAGTTTTGATCCATCGAGCTATGGGTATCGAATTTTGGTGATTTTTGTCCTAATTGGTAGATCACCACGAGATCATCATTTTGGTATATTGCTTGTGATTTTTGAGCTTGTGTGTAGGGAACTGTTGTGATTCCCATTTGCAGCTAAGTTTTTGGTTTTTGTTGAGCTTTTTGTGCTCTAGTATCCAGCAAAAAGCGAGATCACCTAGCGGGGGTGCCCAACAAGTCTCCCATGCGTGAATGCAAGGTGCGACTCGCTGGCACATCTCGGTTAGGGTTTGATCTCCTATTGCAGTTTTGGCTTTTTTCTTGGTAGTTTTTAATATGTGTTAATAATGCATTGATCTTGTAGATAGTTATCAGAAAAAAGAATGATTAGGAAAATGATTTTAAGGATTGCATAAAAGATTGAGTGAGATTCCCCTTATGATGTAGATGAAATAAAAGATTAAAGAACTTAGAGATACTAAGTGTAACACCTGTAAAATTCATTTTGTAATTATTTACATTTTATGAATTTTATTTCCTGGACAGGTGTTACTGTTCCGAGGCCCATTGTGTGGTTTTGTGCTTTTGGGCTTGGGCCTCGTGGGCTGGCTTCTTTTT
>JAMKQA010145938.1:0-10598 GCA_024699735.1 Posidonia australis | reverse complement strand
TATATATATATATATATATATATATATATATATAGAGAGAGAGAGAGAGAGAGAGAGAGAGAGCATTGAATATAAATAGATATCTAATTACCTTATTATATGTAAACGTACGTAATATTACATAATAAGTCTAACACTCGACAAACTAGCGTCGTTTGGAAACACTTATTGGATAATAAGTGTTTAACGCAATAAGTACGTGTAAAAAAGTGTTACCAAACGTTGCTTTAGAATGGTACTTAGTTGAGAGTGTTCCTTAAACATCTTTCTTCGTGATTGGCTACTAGGTCTCTTACTTGTTTAGCCTATGTCTTGTGAACTTATTTTGTTGCTTGGCTTATTTACTTGATGTTCCTACTTTATAGTTTTCTTCAGAATGATTTTCAATAAAATTTTCTTGATTGCGCTCAAAATTTGAATCCAATGAATATATTCATATTTGAGTATAATCTGAATCCAAGAAATTATTATGAATTCAAATAATTATCTGGTTCAATTTTGATTAAGGTATAATTGGAATCCAAAAAAAATAATAGGAATTCTAATATTTATCCGACTATGCAGAAAGTATTGTGTTGAGGATTATGGATGAATATATTACAAGAGTAAGGATCTACTAAAGTTATCCTCTTAGAATGCTTGGTAATTTACAATGTAAAAAATGTGGCATGACATCAAAATAGAAGATGCAAATTCATAGTAATATGGTTTTGTTGAGAACCATTGGACATCCAAATTTTGCATATGTGCAATGTAGCTCGTGACGAAGGTTGAGTTCCATATATGGGACCTGTTTGTACACAAAATTTGACAAAAATAGCTAAGAATTGGAATTCAAGAGTCAACAGGAATTACTTGGAATTAGAAATAAAGGAAATTGATTTCCTGTTGATCAAGTTTCTTGCTATTTGTGTCTATTCAAGAAAGCAAAGGAAATGAGAAGGGACTCTCCCACAGTCATCGGCCTCACCCCCAGTCCGACAGCGACAGCCACATCGCACTCCACACCACCCGAATCCATCGCCACTGGACCCGCTTGAACCATCGAGCCCCCCACCGTCGAGCAAGCACACAGAATAGGAGGGGAGGAAATAACGGAGGAAAAAACGCCAAGCCCTCCATCGGAGAGTTCTGTCTATCGTTGGTCTTCACCTGCAGCTTGCCGCAATTGCTGGCTCACCCTCTCCGCCGCACCCACTGCACACACCCGTCCGGCGTACCTCTGTTGATCTCCTGTTGCCCTCACAAGCTCCTGCCGTCGACGGAGAAGGAGGACAGAGCAAGGAGGGAAGGAGAAGGAGGAGGAGGTAAGGAAGATAAGGCAAAGGAGGAGGATAGAGCAGGGAGGGGAGGAGACGGAGGAGGAGGAGGAAGATGAGGCAGCGGAGGAGGACAATGTAGGAAGGGGATGAAGACTCAGGGAGGAGGAGGGAGACTCGGGGAGGACGGGGTAGTGAAAGGAGGAGGCGGAGGAGAAGGACGGGGTAGGGAGGGGACGAGGTGGGTAGGCCGCTCGAAGGCTCGGAGAGGAGGAGGGAGACTTGAGGAGGACAGGGCAGTGAGAGGAGGAGGCGGAGGAGAAGGATGGGGTAGGGAGGGGACGAGGTGGAGGATGGGGTAGATTCCGTCAAACTTCCATCGGGTAGGGTAGGAAATGAGAAGGATTGTGATTTATACACTTTGGAAAGTAAAGGAATTGAGTTTCCTTTGAAATCATTTCTGGTTAAGTGTACAAACACCTTTATTTTGTATGGTTAACAAGAAAAGAAATCCTATTAAATTATTTCCTTTACTTTCTGGGTGCACAAGCCCCCTACGGTGTAAATGGTTAGTAAATATGTTCAAAAATTAGGACTTCTGAGCAATTAAAACATAAAACCTCTTTAAGTGTTTAGAAGTTTAGTTTTTTTTCTTTTACGACATGCTGATTTATGTAATTGCAATAAAATGGCATCCTCTACGGTGTGTGGATCAAAAAATTTACTAGGAACAAGTTTATTTGACAATGCATCACCTTCTTTATTGTTTTTTTTTTTGAGTTTTCTCATATTACAATAAAATTTCTGACAGCCGCTACATCTATTGGATGATGCTGACTCTGCTGTCAAGAAGATTGGTGCTTATAGAGCTAATACGGGGTCATATTTATTTCAATCACTCATAACCAACAGTGCACAACTAGCCTTTGGTTCGGACTGGCCAGTAAGCAACCCATTTAGATTCTGATTGTTGGAATGTTTATAGATTTATATCTTATGGTAGGTGGTTGTAAACAATGCAGTCTGACTAGAAGTTTTACACTAATTTGACTAGTAGATTTAAACAATGCAGTTTGACTGTAAACAATGTAGTTTGACTAGAAGTTTTAAACTAATTTTGTTTTCTCAGGTCGCTGACATTAATCCCTTGGGAGCAATTAAAACTGCAATGACACGAATACCACCTGGATGGGAAACTGCCTGGATTCCTTCACAATGTGTTTCTTTTAATGATGCTCTTACAGCGTGAGTGAATTTTGCAATATTAACTTTGCTTGATGTTTTTTATTTCACTGTTTAAATGGCATCTTTATGTCAGGAGAATGGCTAGTTTTTGGCCTGTTTGTTTCTGTTATAGCAACATAGCCCCCTGTTGCTACTTTCTTAGTGTTACTTTGTGTCATATTTTGAACTATGCTATGGGTGCTGTTCCCAAAAGGTTCTTGTAGTTCATATGATGGCCATATGGGTGTATAATAATCATCTGATCAGTTATATGGAAGCCATTTGTGGGTTGATATGGCTTAGGTTCTTTTCCTTTACGTCTAGCTTTAGGAATTAGGAGTGAGTTTCGCTAGAACCTTAACAAGTGATATTATGCCGACTTCACGATTTAAGTTTGGATCTTAGTAGGTCATGGAAAAGATTATCTTCTATCAGAAAGGTTGAAGTGGCCGCAAATAGTGTTTAGGGTGCATCATTCAGGAAATTGGATTGGAAGTGCGACTGTGTTTTACATGCCATGCTATGGTCATTAGGAGCCAAGAGAAAACATCATGTCTGTAACATGGGGAAGTAAATGTTGGTGAAGTTGACGAGGCTTTCTCTTCCTAAGAACTAAGTTTTGGGGTGTGCTCCCATGTCTGCAGAGATCAAGCTAATTTCACCTGAATGTTTAAGCTAATCACTGTTTGTTTCCGTCTCTTTGATTAAGTGATTCTCCTAAAAGAATATAGACCTTGTGGAGTGTGTCAGTATGTCCTTATGAAGTGAATTTCCATCACAAGATTCACTAATTCACAGTAGTATTTCATTGTTCTTTCAATATTTTCACAGTAGTTGTTGGATATTTCTTGTTTAAAAGCACAACGCAAAGATCCAGGAAAGTACCATGACTTCTGTCATGGAAAGTATCATCACTTCCTCATGAAGTGAATTTCCATCACAAGATTCACTAATTCACGGTAGTATTTCATTGTTCTTCCAATATTTTAACAGTAGTTGTTGGATATTTCTTGTTTAAAAGCACAACGCAAAGATCCAGGAAAGTACCATCACTTCTGTCATGGAATGGTTCCCGGCTGTTGGTGCTGATGAGGAATCTGATGTTTTTGTTGGAGATTTGCTGGAGAGTCTCTTGCCTATTTGATTTCCTTATCCTCTTTTTCATGATGCAATCACTCTCTGTTTCTTCCTTTTGCTTTCTCGTTTTTGGCTGTGGGGCTTATTTCCTTGATAAGCCTGTTTTTATCCTGTACTTTTCTTTTTGAAATAAACTTCTCTTTTCCAACTGCTCAAAGAAAGCGATGGAGTATAACATTTAAAAGTTGATTGGTTGGAGATTTCAATAGGACTATGACAGTCCTATGTTACACTTTTAGTGGTCTGTATGCTTTATTTTTTGTATATGACTGCTGTGCTTCTCCATTTTGGCCTTACCATCTTGATAAGCTTCCCGTGCATTTTCTTTTCACTTTTGAAGTTTCAATAAAATCACTTTACTGTTTAAAAAATAAATGAAATCTCTTCAAGTGTTTGATAAGTTGTAGGTGACAGGTATTTGAATTTTTCTACACCATTAGAAAAGAAATGTAATCAGACATGATGACATAATTATGCTATCATCTACTTTATGTTGTCTTCACTGGAAATTGTATGAATAATGATGAAGTTGAGGTGATCCTTGCACATATTTTATCCCAAGCTTGCGGCTTTTGTATCTTTTTTGCAGTTTTAATAAAATTTGGACTGCTCAAAAAAAATTATCCCAAGGTAGTGGAATCAGTTTTGTGACCCTATGGAACTGTTGAATGTTAAGACACTTTTTAATGTCAAGATTGGTCCTTGAAATATATGGTCATATATTAAGAATCCGACCCATTTCTCCTTGCTCGCAACGCATATCTGGCTAGTGGCTAGGGATGATGTCTTTCGATTGCAACAGATCCCTAACAAGACCAGCTTATCCCACGTGGTTAAGAGACCATTTATCCTGCACATGCTGCGTAGGGGAGAACCCTGTTTAATTCCTGAAGTCATTCCTCTTCAGCAAATGTTTGATGATATACGTCACATATAACCAAGTGTAAGTGGCTGGTTGGCCATAGGCTGTGGATGCATAGCTTCGTTTACACTAGTTGGCCATCCCATGGCAATCGAACTTGGGTGTTAATGTTAGTGGGGACTAGCACTTGCTTGTTGACCACAGCTTATACATGTAAAACTCATCAAGTTATACATCTATGACATTTAATACTTGGTTATGGGGCAATTGATCAGGCCCTGTCAGCCTAGAGTGAGCCAGCAAATAAATTTTATGTTCATCCTTTTTCTAAATATTTGTCGTTTATTGATCCTTCTTCCATTGTTCAACGACTTTTTAACCTTTGGGGTTCTATTTGTGGCAGGTCCACCATTTCAGCTGCTCGTGCAAGCTTTATTGATGGCGATTTGGGCTCTCTATCTTCTGGAAAGTTTGCTGATTTTGTGGTATTGTCGGTCAGTTCGTGGGATGCATTCTCCAAAAATCCAACCCTGTCAATCTTGGCAACATACGTGGGTGGAGTACAGGCCTACCCTTGATTTTGTGGTGTTGTTGGTTTTGTAAATTCTTGGCTGTAATTCAAGGGACTGGTGATGGTGTTACTACTATATCATGTTTTATTGACGTGAAATGGTTCATGGGTATTACGCACCTGTTCTTAAATAGATTATGTGTTTGCTCGTCCCTTGTTTGGTCGGTAGGGTCAAGTCCGTTCGACCAGATTATTTTTCGTGGTTATTGCCCTTATCTTGGAGATTGCTTTGTTCGTTCTCTTTGGATTCACTTGTTAGCTTCATTTTAATTGGAGTGGGTACTCATTCAAACTATGGCTGGAAGTCGGGATCCGTTGTTGAGTATATTTGACTTCGTTTTTTAAGTAAATGGCAGTATATATAAATATTATGTCTATATTTGATTATTAGTACCATCATCAAGGATACTAAAATACAATTGTCATTACTCCACTTATGTTAGAAGGCAAAATATTGTTACAGTGAATGATAGAAGTTAGACTAGGTAGACTATAGCATAATGTAATTCGGACAGGGTACAAATTAATTTAAGTATTCATATTGAAGTTTGTCAAAAGAACTTGGACACCAAAGATCTATTGAAATAATATCCTTGTGTGTGTGAGGAGCTTGGAGCTACAGAAGTTGGGGTAGTGGTAGTCTTGGTTTATTCCCATAGTTGCATTTCTACTAATTGGTACATCTGGTGGTGGATCATCTAACATAGAGTGAGCATTGTTGTAGTTGAAATTCATCCGTCTTAGAACATGTGGAATGGAGGTTTGGTCTTGTCCTTGTTTGGCGTAAAGGATTTCTGTTCTAGATTGCAGTGAAATATTGAAGAAATAATTCTATTGTGGTATCTGAATATAACTTCATTTTTATTCAATTATATGCATCATATTGTTGCTAGAACAAAAGTATTCCAACCATATTGGTAGATGTTGAACTTGAAGGTAGCGTATAAGGATACTACGTAAATGATTGTTTGCATCAATTAATAAGGGTTCCCAAATAACTTTAGAAGTAAAACAATACAAAAAAAATAAATAAAGTAGATTCCTTATTAGTACTATAGATTTCATAATGAGTTGGACTAGACTAGTTCCTCTCAATTAAGTTAGATTTAGATAAAATTTTACTGTAAAATGCTAGTTATGCAAAAAAATTTACTTTAAAGTAAGCAACACATTTCCAGAAGGATTTCCAATGTATACCTTAGTCTTCCATCATTTAGAGTGTCATAACAACTCTCGACTATGAATTTTTCGCTAACTATAAGGATCAAGGAAATATAATCATCTTCATTTATCATGAAAATAGAGTTCAAAAGACCATATAATTGCTGAAAATGGAGATTGGGGTTATGTGGAGGAATAAGCATGCTATTGTTGAAAGTGTCATGTTCATTATTTAGAAATGTCAAGAACATTTTTGCAAGAGAAACTTCTTTATTCTTAGCCAAAGAATATAAGTTAGGGAAAACAAATTTCAAAGAAGTATTTGTAGTTCATTTATTTTCCTAAAAAAGAATTTTCTTGCCATTGTTAGCTAAAAATTCAGTAAAAGTGTTAACTACAGGGTAATAAAACTTTAACTCTTGCCAAAGAGGTAAGGAATTACTAAAGGATACATTCAATAAATTTCTAAAGTTGTCATGATAGAAATATCTACTCTTGATAAGGGTGGGCTATTTAAGTCCATCGTTGTAACCTAGAAGTTGCCAAAGAAGTTTGTACTTAAGTGCAGCACTAAAGTTTCTAATGTTAATAATTCTCAAATTATCTTGTTGCCTTTCCTACAGATATTTTGTCACACAACAAGGGAGATATCTTTATTTCTAGAAAAATTTGAAGTCCACAAGAATCTCCTTCGAATTCTATCAATTTCCTTCTCCACCCTGATAGGTGAATGAAGGATAGATAAATAATAGGTCAGAATTATTGATAACACTAACTTAAAAAGGATAAATATTCTCTCAAGAGATAAGTACCTAGACGTTCAAAACTCAACTTGGTTAGTGATTTTATCCATGATGGAAGCCCAATCATTAACTGACGCTTTTTTTAAAATGCAAGGGAAGACTTAGATAGAAGATTAAAAGGGTAGTTTTAGTACACCCCAGCATAGCATTGCATCTATCAACTAAGAGCTTAGAAATTCTAATTCCAATTACAGATGATTTATTGAAATTGTTTTTTAGTCCAAAGCAAGCTAGGAAGTAGCAAAGAATTAGTAATGATCTCAAAGTCCCTACCACTCACCTTAGTTAAAATTTTTATTTTTATATTAATTAAGCTAATTCTGAATTTAAATCTAACAAACTCACTCAACAAAATAAATTTAATAAACAATTGAAATAAAACTAAACTACAAATTTACCAAGATTTTTGATGTATTACAGCGTGACTCTTCGCTATATGTATTAGCAACCCTACTTCCATCCAACAAATCAGGAAAATAAAATACACGTAAGTGATCACTCTAAATGGTCACCCAGTACACACTCCACTTAAACGGCTTGGCTACCATTGATGAGAGCAATCAAGTATAGGCATCCCATCTAGATACAGTAACACCACAATAAGGCAACTTATCATTGTCTAGCAAGCAACAAAACTTTGAAAACCATGTCTTTAAAATCTTTCTTTTCTTTTTCCTTTTTAGAAACCACATGCATGCTCTTTTGAAATCCTTTATATACACTTAAAATGGTCACTCTCGTCAAATCAAGTCCAAAAATCACACAAACTGATTCCACGCACGATTTGCATGGATTAGACAACCAGTGATGCTTGAATGCTCACAATTATAAATAGTACACTCGCAGCAACTATAAAACTCAAACCACAGAGCCTCTGCTCCGCACAATACGGTTCCCCTTGGATTAGAGCAACAACACCAAAGCCACAGAACTACTACTCCAAAACATAACTACACACAAATGTAACACTAATGTTACATAGGTGCAACACTACAAAAAAACACTACAACGTGTCATATTGTTCGGTGTCAAGTAGTCAACACCAGCCACAAGCAGTTCATCGAAGCAAGATCTACTATGTCTGCACTACCACGAACTCACCACCTTGGGAGGAGTGAGTCCGTTCTGCAGTCCAACTACATAGAAAGGACTACTCACAACGCCGACCACTCAGGAAGGTTGTTTACTCTCTAGACGTTACCAGTCAAAGGGGCACGTGCTCTACCCATCTTAGCCCCCACTAGATACGCCCCCTTGGCATTCTCGTTCAATGCTTGAACCTCAGAGACTCCTCACCCCCAGGCTTTGGTAGCACTTCAAGTTTTAGCACTCAGCACGTCTAGGATATCATTTCCAGCTTCGGAGGAGATTCATTTCTCCTGAGTCTGTTTGCCACGACATCACCATGCCTAGATGGTACTTTAACCATTGAGCCTCAACCTAGTAAATCGTGCTCGACCACCCAGGAGTTGCATGCACCTTAGTTCCGAAATACGATCCTATGACCTAATGGCTTTAAACCTCATTCTCAGACATCACATCTAGCTACATAGAGGTATCATACTCCCTGGGTCCGCTATCGTGATTCCTTGACCTCTCGGTTCTGGAACCTCAGTCTTGGTCTCGTGAATGACAATCCAAGAGTATTATACCTCTCGGATCTGACAAGCACTTACCTACAGCCTCTTGATCACCACAAACATAAAACATTGGAAAAAAACTTGCCAAAATCTTTTGCAAAATTAATGCACTACGCTTCTAAAATTCTTTTGGAAAACTATTTCGAAAACCTTTAAATAATCTTCCAAAAACACTACAAAACATTGTACTAAATGAGGTAAGAAAATCGAAATCCAAAACCACAACTCAAAGCATAGCCTTGATAGCTCCTTTGTTAGGCCTAAAAAACCACACCTTGGGAGTGTTGAGTTCTAGAACACTTCGCTCAATCCATGACAACAACCCAAGCAAAAGCACTTAAAACAGCAAAAATAGCACCTCTTTGGGATAAAGATCACCTAGAAGAAGCCACACCAAAACCAAAGCAATTATCTCAAAGTCCCATTTAACTTACATGACCCGACACCAATACAAATCACAACCAGAACTCTATTTTCTATTATCAAAGTGTAAGATGCCTGCTGACTTATGCCTCAAATGAGCCACAGCCAGGGTTAAACACTCAGAACAGTGCCATTAAATACCTCATTCAATGCACCACATCCAGAATCAAACCAATATATAGACCTAGGGATAAATCATGATCCCTAAAGCCCATTCTAAACCATTAGGTGAGAGACTTAGTAATTATAAGTCATATCGTCTTTTAATTCACCCATACTCAAGGGAGTTCTTGTTAATTCATTTTAGACAATTCCTAAAATCATTCTAATGATTTTCCTAATCATCTACATGATTAACAGATCAATTATTAATATTATAATAACCAAAACCCAAGCCTAAAAAACTCAAGAATAGATCCAAGGTTCTCTTGTATGAGTCCAGAGCCTAGGTTCACTCAACTCAACGTGTTCAGCACTCTTTTACTGAACAAATTCATTCACACTATGCAAGAAATGATCAACAAACCTTTGATTGTCTTTCTATTGTTGCCTTCTATTATACTCTCAATGAAGCTCTCGTAGTGCATATTAGAGACAATGTCGCTTACTTTGCATTTTTTTTTTGTTGTATATTATCCTATGATTGTCTCGTAATTTGACACTATGGAGAAACCTACACGATGCGTGGGAAAAAAATGAAAATAAAAAATTGATAATCTAAAAAAGTAAATTAAAAAGTTTTAATACTATAATAATAATTAAGATGTGTTGTAAAAAAAAGAGAGTAACATCATGCATAACACTATTTTGTATAATTTGGAGAAATCCCTAATATTTCATAATATCGTTATTGTATAGATAATTTTTTGGACTTTAAAACAATGAACTTGTATGTTTTTTGGAACCTAAAAAAATGTAAGAAGAGAAAAGAAGTGGGAGTTGGTTATGAATAAAACCACTATTTTGGTAAGTGGGTTATAAATAAAACCACTACCATCCTACAAAACATTAGATTATGAAGGACAACATCTCTCTCCATGTGGCTTAATTGTTTTAATTTCCATCCATGTGGAGTGAGTGGTTAGATTTTTTTTTTTTTGTTAACGGTTGAGATAGATAGGTATTATTTCTTCGGCTCAAATGCCAGATAAGAAACATTGTCTTAAGTAATATTACAAACCCATAGCCTATTCCACAAAATCCATCAAAAATTAGTCACAAAAAATGGGGCAGTAAAAGTATTACATCAAAAATTCTCAGCAACTGCAAGCTGCATAGTATCAATTAACCAGAAGTTAATCACGCATGGGAAGAGCAGGAGTTCCAGAATCATACTCCATCTCACATTGGAGATTGCTGGGAGCCAATAAACTATGCTCCACAACTCTGTTATGCTGATAAGATGGTATTGCCCGTGTAGTTTCACTTTTTTCGAAACCTGTAGCCAAAGAGTCTACCCAACAGTAAAACAATGAAGAGATATCATTGGTAATCATTCCAAATCAACCAGAGAATGAT
>JAMKQA010145936.1:0-12066 GCA_024699735.1 Posidonia australis | reverse complement strand
GAATATTTCCCTCATTTTACAAGTTCCTAAGTTTTAAATAAAAATGTGATGTGGTTTGGGTTGGGCTTACGTGGGCTTTTGTGTTTCTAATGGGCTTGCGTGGGCCTAATTGGGTCTGTCTGGGCCTAATGGGCCTACGTGGGCCTAGTTGGGTCTGTCCGGGCCTAATGGGCTTACGTGGGCCTAAGTGGGTCTGTCTGGGCCTAATGGGCTTGTGTGGGCCTAGTTGGGTTTGTCTGGGCCTAATGGGCTTACGTGGGCCTAAGTGGGCTTAGGGTCCTACAGAGTTAGTGTTTAGGAGTGAGGTTGCAACCAGAGCGTCTTCCAGAGGAGCCTGCCACCGAGTGACTGCAAAATCGGGGTGTCTACAGGGTGAAAATAAAAATTTGTCTCAAAAGAGCAGGTGTAGAGTCCACGAAGTTTGATGTGGAGCCAGAATCTCATCACCACCCAACACATTATCACTGTTCCCGACTGAGAGCCACCACCTACCTAGGCATTCGGACAGAGTCTGTTGGGTTGAGGGGCGTCTTTTCCTTCCACATCAAACAGGCAGCATTGGCCTTCCAAGACTAAGGGCAATTATAACAATTTCCATACATCATACAATTTGAAAACTACCATTACATCATTCGCATAATCGCGCATCGGTTTTCCAAGTTTCATCGGGTTATAACTAGGGGCTTGCTAGCTGCCTTTATGGTTGTGAGCTAGCAAGAGGATATTTTTGACCAGGGGCATGTCAACTGCTCTCTAGTGAAACCCTCCAGCATCCGCTACCATGGGAATGTCAGCTGCCCTCTATCAAGACATCATCGGCCATCTTCAACCAGGGGCGTATCAGCTGCTTTCTAGTGGATAACTTTCAACGTAATTTGCTCGATCGGAGAAGAGTCAGCTACCCTTAGGGCCAAGCTCTGCTTCTCCACTATCACTACATGAAGAATAGAGCAGAAGATCTGAACAGACCAAAGTCAGTCCAAGTCCGAGCAAGTAAAGAGAAGGTCGAAGTTGGCACTGCCAAAGGCACGTCCACTATTGATGTCAGATATGAGCAGATAGGGTTGAAGACCCTTGGACCCACGTGGGCGAGTCAAGCATGTAGGATCGAGTGGCTTCTTAAGAGGAGGAGTGAATAGAAAATTTTAATTCTAAATATTTACTTTCCCAATTTTAGTTACAAGTTAAACAAAATGAAGTGTGTTAATAAAGTAAACAGGCAACTATTACACAATCATATAAATTTGAAGTTAAGACTAATTCATGCACATGAAGGGGATGAGAGAAATTGAATACACAGGCAATTTATAGTGGTTTGGCCAAAACCCCGGCCTAATCCACTCCTCAAGACCCTCTTGAGATTTTCCCTTATACTAAAGTAATAAAACACATACTTGCATTGGCTATCCCACCAACTCAATCCTTGCTCATTCCACTTCTCGTACCCCGAGAAGCTAGAGCCTCTTCTTGTAGCTTTACAATAGATGACTTCCCTTTCACAGAGTGCTTTCAAATAAAGATTACAACACTGACTTGTGACAAGAACGTAGGACAAAGTTGAGCACAGTAATCAAGGGTTACAAGTATGTTGATGTGATGTGTGTCCTATCATGACTTGTAGGGGTCCTATTTATAACTAAAGGACCATCAAAAGATGTGTCTAACGACTAGAAAAACGGTCATAAATGGCTAGTCTATCGGTTTACCATTTTGACCTCCGGAATGCCATTTATGTCTTCAAACTACAACTCTCGGGTAATTCGATATGCCGGAATTATTTCGGTATGCCGAATTCTCTTAATACGATATACCGTTTTAGTACGGTATGTCGTTTTATCTTCAGCTTTATCTCCACAATCTTTTTCGTAGTTCCGTTGCTTGTGCCGATTTTTCCAGCTTCGGTATGCCGTTTTTTATTGTTCATCTTTGATTCGGAGTGCCATTGTTTGTGTCGTTTCTTCCTGATTCGGTGTACCAATTTGATTCGGTATGCCAAAATGGTTCTTCTTTTTCTTTTCAACCAATTTTGCTAAGTATAACTTTACATATTTATTTACAACATATTTCATAAGATTTACATGACTCAAGTGATTACAACTCTTCAACCTTATTTTTCTTCCATGAAAATATACAAAAAATTCATTAGTCCAAGTATAATCATCAAAACAAAATATATTTCTAACAAAGCAGTTGCAGCTTGAGTCCTTAGGCCACCTCTAGAATAGAAGGGTAGTGGTTGCATGCCATGCCATCCAAGGATCATGGTAGTGTTGCGCGGTAGTGAAACGCGGAAAGTCCAAGAGCTTTTCAGACAGTTACTTGCCATTGCAGTTGCAAGAGCACTTGGCATTCAGACTCAAAGGATAGTGAGAATTTAAATGCTAAGCAAAAGCCATTCATTGAGATCTAAAGGAGTCCTTGTACAAGAACTACAAACAGATGTTAGATTACAACTCTTATCCTAACCATCAATTATCAGAGCTTGTTCGTGGCCTCTTGGAGCTTCCAGCACCACTAAACAGAGGCACGCCTAGTGTTACCTCACTAATGGGCCAGGTTTCGCGGATATGAGTTATATATCCTGGAGTGTAGTCAGAAGCCGCCACTAAGCTCAGATCCGAAGAGTGAACACAACGCGTAGCCATCAAGCCAGCTCTATTGTCATGTTCAAGGAGTTCAGAGGATACAGTTGAAAGAACTCTAGCATTGAACTCTGCTCGAACGCATCCTGACAGAACCCGAATTGGCGAAGAACCAGGATTGGATGGTACTCGACCCCGCCATTTAGGCTCTGGAGCACAATCAACTACATGTTAGAGTGGTTGAAAATCACAACAAATGACTCAATAGCAAATGGGATGATGTGCCAGGTCACTTGTTCATCAGTAAGACCTACTAGGCGATCATAAAACACACAGACACTCAGGATGATTCGAGCTTGACCACTACCACAGTAAGCCTCAAATGGAGATCTCTAAGGGCGAAGGATTTCCACCCCCATGTGAGCAGCCAGCCAAACCTATCAAGCAGACAATCAGCAAAAGGGTTGTAGAGGAGTCATGACAAAATCAAGGCTTGTTACTTGCACTTGAGCCCTACAACCATAGAAATGGATATAACGATGCAGAATCTGGTCCATTCCTTGTAGGTCTCCACTAGAATGATCATAGTTAGATCAATCTACCGAGTAGCCACGGCCAGTGCAATTTCAGTCACCTCAATTTGAACCATGGTTCGGCCATGACTAAATATCAGTTCTCTAAGGAAACGTGTGATAAATCCGTGTAGCCATAGCTCATCTCCTACCTCAGTCTGCCTATACATCACCTCACAAAAGTAGTCTAATCAAAGCATGGGAGTAGAGTCATCCGTATAGACCAGCCGTTGCCTACACTCAACAATACTAAGTCTAGTCAGTTAACTCAGAATAGCCAGATATTCATCACAGCGCATGAATATCGGAGGGCCCAACAACTTCGGGATACCGCAGATCCATCAGACTTCTTCCAGAGTCAAAGTCATTTCGGTCTGGCCAAAACAGAAGACATGATGGGCCAGCTTCCAGAATCGAGCAGTCGCACATAGCAAATACCAGCTCATCTCCACTCAACCAATGTCAAGAAGCCAAGAGGATATGCCCCATGAGCGAAGCCTTTCCTAGTCGCCAGTGGTTAAAGCCTCAATCCAAGATAGCAAAGTATCCAAATGGTGAACAAGAGTCACCAGTGTGGGATATCCCTGAGCACAGAAAATCAAGCAAATGAGGACTTTCCGTGAGTCCATAGATTACAGCGGCTCAAAAGCATGAAAAAATGAGGGATCAAGTTCAGATCTGAAAGCCTTGGTATGGAGAAAGGTGATGACTGCTTACCATGGGGAGAGGTGGTTAAGGAATGAGCAAGAGAACCATCGGTGCCCTTAAATGCCTAAGGATGCCAAGGGAAAGGGCCTAAAATTGAAGAGGAGGCCCCTGGATGCGGAAGGGTGGTGATTTGCCTCGACACCCATGGCCCTAAGCCCCTTCTTTTGTAAGCAGCAGTTGAGTCGCCAATTGGTCTGGCATTGGTATGATCGCCACATGCTGATAATGCAAACAGGATGTGCAGACTAGACACGCGAATAATCCACGGATTTTCCCAGGAAACATCTCATTACATTAACTCGCACTACTGGCGCAAGTTGACAAAAACGAAGAAACAAATGACAAGGCACCCACGTGGAAGAGTAGTCAACATACAAACACATTCCAAATAAGCCAATTGTATTTCAATTGTCACCAGTCAACTATCAAACGTGCTTCTATCAGATAATTGTTTTAAAAGTACATAAACCAACAAAAAGGCTAGAAAAGCAAGGAAAAATGGCTAGAATCTCTAATCCTCCTCTAGGTCGTCTCCCTCGCCCCTCTAAGCAGCAGCAATGACCTAACGGTCAGCCTTGCGACGCATCCTCCTCGTTGTTCGGGCAGAAGTGGCTCAAGCTCCAACAACTAAACAAGAAGCATCAGCCAGGTCCTTGCCCCTGGAAAGATCCTCGTCATCCAAGCCCAGGTCGAATTTGCCATTGCTCCTAGTAACTACCTCGACCTTGAAACCCACACCCTAAAGAGGCAAAAGAAGCAAGTCAGAATAGACATACAAGTGGAAACAAGTATTAGAGTTTAAGCAATTATTCAAAAGCTGATTTAATAGTTTATCGCCAGGAATGCCTCCCACTATGCTTGAGAAGAAAACAGAAAATGATTAAAGCCCAAAAGACAGCATATTCAAAGCAAAAAGGCTAGCAAACTGCCAAACTACTAAAGCAGGGGTTTACCTTGGCCCGTTGGGCCCGCTCCCACAATCCTTGAGCTAATCCTTGATCCTCTGCAAACAGTAATAGGTGTCATGCCAGAAAGATATTTGACAGAAAACAAGCAATGTAAAAAGGTCTAGTAGCAAGCAAGCACAATCACCTAGCCCTATTCCTCAGAAAGCCACTTCTCCCTCTGACTTTCTCTTAGCTCCTTGTCAAAGAGATGAGGCTTTCCAACCTGATGGAACCAGGCGAGGTAATCATCATAGTCTACTAAGAGGAAGGCGTAGTGACTCTGCTCGACAAATGCTGCAACAGTGATTGATCGAGCCCTCGCCCGGGTTGAGACCTAAAAGCGCCATGTCGTCTAGAGGAGGCAAGGAAATGCAGAACTCATTCGTGTACTGGTGACAAACACGCCTAGGGAGATAATAGGTTGACCTCTCCAAACAGTAGAATTTCACCTGTTTACGACAAAGTGCCTTGGCAAAGTTCAACAGGACCCAATCTACCTGCTCATACAGCTCAAATGGTCATAGGTCCACCTGAAACGTAGGAATACAATGGCAAATGTCAGAACAATGGGTCACCCAATTCAACAGACGAGGAAGAAGCGACACTCGCATCATTGAGGCTCAACAGGTCCAAGAGGTAGCGATATGCCTCGTAGTTGTTAACGCCCGAAGCAACCCGATGGTCAAGCTCACACCATTGTCTAGGCAAAGGCAAGAGTTCAGACCAAAGGTGGAAGAGTAGTGCCCCCTCTCCACATGCTCCATCCACTAGTACTGTAAGAATAGTTGAATTAGAAACCAAGCGTATCTAATAGCATTTTCCAAAAGAACTGAGTTAGGCCAAGAGTCAGAGTTTACCGTCAATAGTGGATAAAGGTTGACGTAGGAGTGCAGGTTCTTCTGAACCACATCATCCAGTCCGCAAAGCATGTAAGCATAACTGGATCCACCCCAGTCATAGTGGTCCAGCTTGTTCAGATCAACCAAGTATATCAGCCAATCTACTGGAACACAATAGCCTGAGGTGTCGGAGAAAATTAGCCTACACAACTGAAGCAAAAAATGGCACAAAACAAAATCCACCTTTCACGATCCTAGGGCTGAGTCAAGTCAAAATTCATCCACTTTCGCATCCAATCGAAGCGGAAGTAGTAGGAGTCACAAGTGAGGGGCGAACGCTCCTGTCCTAGTAAAGCAGGAACCTTGGCAAAGCCTAGCATGACCTTCGACATGATCAACTCCCCGTCGAAGCCCAGACCAGTCAGTAGAACCCAATGCTCTAGTAGAACTCCTAGCTCGCCAAATGAAGGTGAAAAGTATGCATCTAATAGCACTACCTCTCCATAAGGGCCTAAAAGAACTAGTAATGCCTATGGATGGCACGGATTCGAAGCAAGCTGCCGAAAGAACTATGGTGAAGAAGAAAATCCCGTAAAAAGTAGGGCCAATGCTTGAAATTGTCCAACATAGACACCCAGAAGCATCGCATGACCTAACTAGTGTCGCCCCTCTACAGAACAAAAGAAAAGTCAGATTAGTAAACAGGTCACTGTGGTAGTTATTCTATATAATTCTGAAGTGAATACCTCGAAGTCATCATTTTCATAAATATGGGAATTACTAAGCAAGCATCCCCCAAAGTGGCATGACTCCTACGATCAACCAAACAACCGATCAGAGCTTGACAAATGAGAGGAGGGTGAATTCATTTTGTAGTTTTTTTCTTTACCTCCTTAGGCACCTCTGACTCCTCGCTAGTTGCTGACCCTACAGACGCTTGTGGGTGAGATGCTGCCCCAGAACCCTGAGAGTGGGCCCATGACCCTAACACCATGAGCCAGACGCAGCTATGTTGGCCTCGGGAAGCTCATACTCTGGATCAAACTACAGGCACAAGATCATGGTTAGTCTGATTTAAACAAGTCAATAAAGGCTGCAGAATTCACAAGGAATTTAGCCTAATAAGAATGGTCATCATCGACTGAAGCCTGTTCTAGGACAGAATGATCAATTGACACGGGCAGCACTGAGAGCCAGTGTTAGAACCGAGGCAGCATCCGACATAATAGAAACATACAAAATGATAATCCCCAAGACATCAAAAAATGTAAATCTGTGGCATTTCCTAAGGCATTATTCCAACATATTCGACAGTATCTTGCAGCATTGTGGCATGGTCTTTGTTAGTACAGTAGAAACGCAAAGAAAATTGGGCATTTCCACATGGGCATGACCCATTTGTCACCGTCCATGGGGACAACATCGGCCAACAATCGATTGGTGCGACCGTCAACCAATCCAGCCAGCAAGCCCACATTGCCCCCTCAAACGCCAACCTTTTCCCCTCAAACGACTAGCTGCTGTGGCACCCCGGTAAGTGTTGTCAGTCGACCATCACTGGAAGGAAAAAAGGGGTGTGCAGACACTTGACGAGGCTGAAGAGGAGGAGCGGCCCAAGGAGGAAAAGAGGAAAAGGGAAGAGTA
Source organism: Posidonia australis (assembly GCA_024699735.1). Classification (NCBI taxonomy): domain Eukaryota; kingdom Viridiplantae; phylum Streptophyta; class Magnoliopsida; order Alismatales; family Posidoniaceae; genus Posidonia; species Posidonia australis. The sequence continues at coordinate 4,774 of JAMKQA010145936.1, read as the reverse complement.
GAGAGTGGGGAGGAGGAGCTTACCATGGTTGTTGTCGCCGCCACTCACCTCTCCCACGCTATCTGATCGAGCCCATCATCCGTCTGTCCTCCGTCGATGCAAACCCAGCCCCACTGCTTAAGCTCCTTTAGCCCTAGCCACAGACTTATAACCAAGAGGAGGAAAAGAGGAAGGAGGGTGAGCATGGGTAGTAAAGGGAAGGAAGAATGAATCAAATGGGTGACTTTGGTTTTTAAATCAAAAAAGTTTGCGTGATTAAAAGAAATCTTGAGTTGGGTTTTTATGCAAAAGTTGGAGAATGACCAACGGGCATGTATCTAGGCACAACAGTGCATTAGGCAGTTTTCTACAATAATTTTGGACTAAAACATAATTTACCCAATAAGACAATAGAACTTTGTTTCAGAAAATTTCAGAAGTCGTGGAAGTGTCCGCGTAGCCTCCAGGACCCATGGCAAACCTTTTGTATTGGAAATCGTTGCCAGAATCAACCTAGATGATCGATTTTGTAAAATTTGCGAAAATTCCAGAAATCACGAATAAGTCCTCGAGCTTACCAAAAGCTGGGAAGTATGCTCCCTTGCCAGCCTCTACCTACGGATACACCTCTGAAAGGCATAGATTAGCATCAGGTAGTTCATTTAAATGCCCCTATCTCATAAAGCCCTTAAGCACCTCAGGGTTGGAAAATTTGTAGAAAAGTCCCTATAGTTTTCAAAATTGCGAGAAGATCCTTGATTATTGTCAACGCGAACTACCTAATATACGTATCTTCACAACAAAGGTTAGGAGTGCCCCTTTGTGCATCAAAGCTGTGTTCATACCCAAAAGCGATCAAAATGTAGTAGCCCAGAGTAAATTACCATAATGCCCCTATCCTCCTATAGGGAGATGAGTGTGCCCAGTCTACTGGCTGACGCTCACAATGTGATTTTCCACCCTCAGCCAAGTTCGGGGTCACTACAGAATCATACAACCACCCACAGTAGGTTCAGCCGGGGAGTTGGAAAAATTACAGTTATGCCCCTATCTTTATGCAAAAAGTGCTCAAACCCCATCATCCAGCCTAGGACCCCCAGCATCTTGGAGATAGTCCTCAGAATCATCCATTGCAACAATATTAGCCTCAGACAAAATTCATCCTCCTTAGCCGAAAAATTACAGATTGGCCCTTACCACGCCAAAGGAGCAAAGAGTCTCCATAAGGAGCCAGATCAGGATCAACAACAGTAGTTGCTCCCTTTATCCCTTTTTGTGTCGACTTGCAAGTCCGATATCTTGCTATCTTTGGTCAGTGAGTCTGAAATTCATCATATCATCTCCCCTTTTTTTCGGCTCGACAAATCGAATAACTTGTCAACTCTCCTCTTTCTTTTTCAGACTGACAAGTCCGATAATTTGTCAGCTCTCTCCTTTTTTTTTGGCCCAACAAGTCCGATAACTTGTAAGCTCTCCTCTCTTTTTGTCGGCCTAACAAGTTCGATAACTTGTTAGCTCTCCCCATTCTTTTTTGACCCAACAAGTCTTAGCTCTCTCCTTTCTTTTTTGGACAAATAAGTCTGATAACTTGTCAGCTCTTCTCTTTCTTTTTTGGCCTGACAAGTTCGATAACTTGTCAGCTCTCCCCTTTGTTTTCTGACCTGAAAGTCCGATAACTTATCAGCTCTCCCCTTTCTATTCCGGCTTGTAAGTCCGATATCTTGTTGTCTCTAGTCGATGAGCCTGCAACTTACCAAGCATTCGATTGTCATTTTCCCTTGGCTTGACACTCAGTTCATCCGACCGATAGCCCTTTGTCCGCTAGCTTGGTACCCGATTCATCCAGTCGATAACTATGCTCTTTTCTTTTCGCTTGGCGCCGGTTCGTTCAGTCTATAGTCTTTTTTTTTGCCAACTTGGTGCCAGGTTCGTCTGGCCGATAGTTGCGCTCTCTTGCCTTTGACTTCGAGCGCTATTGGTCCAGCCGATAGCTATGCTCTTGCCTTTGGCTTGGCGTTCGGTTCGTCCGGTCGATAGTTTTTTGTTCGCCTACTTTGCACCCGGTTGATCCGGTAGATAATTGTGCTCTTGCCTTTGGCTTGGCGCCCAATTCGTTTAGCCGATAGCAGTGCTCTTGCCTTTGGCTTAGTGCTCGATTTGTCCAGCCAGTAGCCCTTTGTTCACCAGCTTGAGGCCTAATTCATCTAGTCGATAGTTGTTCTCTTGCTTTTGGCTTGGCGCTCGGTTCGTCCAATCGATAGTCCTTTGTCTGCAACTTGGTGCCTAGTTCATCTGGCCAATAACTGTGTCTTTTCCTTTTAGCTTGGGGTCGGTTCGTCCAGCCGATAACCATATCCTTTTCCTTTTGGCTTGGTGCTAGGTTCATCTGGCTAATAGTCGTATTCTTTGTTTTTAAGCTTGGTGCTTGGTTTGTCTAGCTGATAGCTGTGTCATTTTCCTTTTGGCTTGGTGCTCGGTCCATCTGACCAATAGCCGTATCCTTTGTTTTGCAGCTTGGCGCCCGATTTGTCCAGCCGATAGCTGTGCCATTCCTTTTAGCTTGGCGCCCGATTCGTCTAGTCGATAGGTGTGCCTTTCCTTTTGGCTTAGCGCCTGGTTCCTCCGATCGATAGCCATATCTTGTTCTTTTGGCTTGGCACCCAGTTTGTCCAACCGATAGCCGTATCCTTTGTTTTTCAACTTAGTACCTGGTTCATCTGGCTGATAGCTGTGCCTTTCCTTTCGGCTTGGCTCTCAGTTCATTCGATCGATAGCCGATAATCGTATCTTTTCCTTTTGGCTTGTCTCCCAGTTCATTCGACCGATAGTCGATAATCGTATCTTTTCCTTTTGGCTTGGCACCCAGTTCGTCTAGCCTATAGCTGTATCCTTTGTTTTTCAACTTGGTGTCTGGTTCATCGGCCGATAGTTGTGCCCTTCCTGTAGGTTTGGTACTCGGTTTGTCTGATCAATAGCCGTATCCTTTGTTTTTTAGCTTGGCGCCTGGTTCGTCCGGACGATAGTTGTGCCTTTCCTTTTGGCTTGGCGCTTGGTTCGTCCGGCCGATAGCCGTATCTTTTCCTTTTGGCTTGGCACCTAGTTTGTCCACTGATAGCCGTATCCATTCCTTTTGGCTTGACGCCCAGTTCGTCCGATTAATAGTCGTATCCTTCGTCCTTCCAGCTTAGCAACCAGTTCGTCCAATTAATAGTCATGCCCCCATTTTTCCTTGGCCAATAAGTCTGATATCTTGCCATGTCTCTCTTTCATTTGAGCTAATATCCCAAACTATCCGGATGATACTCGTCAAACAACTATTTTCCCTGATCGGCAATTCCAATATCTTTCCATGCCCCTCTCCTTTGGGCTAATATCCCAAATTATCTAGATGACGTCCATCAAATGTCTATCTCCTCGGTTGGCAAGTCTGATATCTTGCCATGTCCCCCACTTCTTTGGGTTGATATTCCAAACTATTTGAATGATGCCCGTCAAACGTCTATTTGTTCGGCTGACAAGTTCGAAATCTTGTCATGCCTCCCTCTTTTCCTTTGAACTGATAACCCAAACTATTTGGCTAATGTATCTGTCAACCCATCTAGTGCCCCTTTTGTTTGCTCGATGGCTAGTCACGTCCCTTAATGGAGCAAGTAAGCATCGACATCGCATTTAGCATCCTACATTATCAGCATCAGCATCTGTAGCAAGTATCTTACATTTCCTAGCCTCGCATATTCTCCGCATGCTAGTTGTAGTCTCATCGGCATTTACATTTTGGCAACAAGTCACAACTTTCGGTGCATCCGCCAAATAAATGACTCAGTGCCCACAGCATCGTTCTCTCGTGGACTTGGGCGGGGTGTTTTTCTCAACCCAGAGCATCGATCTCGCTTCCCTTGACCTCGTTCTGAGAGGGACATCTGTAGACACCCTGGTTTTCATCCTCGTATGGCAGTTTGCTTCTCTGACAGAACCTACTTCGCATGGTTGGTCAATATAACCACCTTCATTACCCAAAACCCCACTTAAAACCCAATTCCATCAACCACAATCCAACACAACCCAAACATAGCCCAAAACCAACCTATTCAAGCCCCCTCATGGCATGGATGCTTGGTGGACCGGGCTTACTTTCCTTTGATTGTAAACTGTCTTAGGACCACCGCGGCCCGATAACGTGGCCCACGTGCATGGTAGGGATGCATTGGTGCCCTAGGTCAGTATCAACGAGCGAAGGATAGACTCGACTATTCACCTTGGGTCCACTGGAACCTCGCCTCCCATTGGCTGGCATGGATCTATGTGTGTCCCTCTCCTCTTTCAGACCATGAAGTCCCCCATGATCTTTCTTTCCCCTTTGGTGTCCCCTTGATCAAATCCCAACCGGAGGATGGGAGTGGTTGAGGATCTACGACACAGGTTAAAAGCACTCACCTATTTAAACCCATCTCGTCTCCTACAACTGGATCCTTTGCTTGCCATGCACTCACTCACGTCCACAGCACACCAGCCTTTATAAAAATTTGAAAATCCATGCTTATTGATAGGGGAGTCTATAGATAAAATATTTCTAGTTTTGTCATCATCAAAAAAGGAGAGATTGTTGAAAAAGGTCACTATGTATTTTATTTTGATGATAACAATGTAAATTTCATGAATATATTTGTTGTAAATATGTCTTGAATTATGTCTTTGTTTCAGGGTTAGTTTGGTCATTAGACCATTTAGGTGCCCTAGTATTTAAGAAGGCTAAGGCACAGATTATGTAACCTCTTTGGTCATTATGTAACCCTAT
>JAMKQA010145935.1:0-10433 GCA_024699735.1 Posidonia australis | reverse complement strand
CGTGCCGGGCCTAGGGTCTACTGCGCCCGGCCCGGCCCGGTTTCCATGTCTACCTACGGCTAGGAACATGGTCACCATCACTCTGCAACCGTCGACCCTCGCCGTGGAATTAGCCAGAGACCTCTGGACGCACCCGCTTCACACCGCCACGCTAGGAAGCTCCACTGCCCCACCACAAGTCACTCCGCACAACCACACTGCCGTCCTTAGCCTCGAAGCGTCGCACCTGCCTCCGTCGTGCCCGTCGTCGGCACAGGAAATAAGGGGGACACCTCAAGCCACCACAGCGTTTGCTAATGCCTCCAGGAGTCTCCTCAGACTTCCCCGAAGCTTCTCCGATCTCCGCCGCACCAAGCCACTGCCTCTAGATGCGCTACAAGTGTAGGCCCCCGTCGCCGGAGAAGAACGTTGACAGGGAGGATCGACGGCGCGCTCCAACCATTGGCAATTTGATCGCCACCATTATATTTCTCCCCCGCCTCCTCCAGCTTCCCCGCTCCTCTGATCTCCAATCAGCCGTCGGGAGGACTCAGATGAGCCTCCCAAGCCGTCGCGACTAACGATCTTCGAATCGTCGATGGTAACTGTTAGTTTTTTTATTTATAAGCCCCTTTAGTTTTTAAAATGTTGCAATTAGGTCCTAGATTTTGTTTCTTTAGTTCCTAAACTTTCCATTTAAATTGCATTTGTTTAGTTTTATTGTAAACATTGCATTTTTTACCCTAACTCATTTTAATTTCATTTTCAATCCTATAAATATGTGTTTTCTCACATTTAGGCCCCTGCATTCATGTTTTCCTTGCAATTAAGTCTTGATTTTTTGCATTGAGCCCCCAAAGTTAAAAAAAAAAGAGTTTTTTTTTGTAAAATTTGCATCTTAATCCTAAGAAACTTCATAATTACACTGATCAACACAAAAGTCCGGTTTCTATCACATTTAAGTCCTATAATTTTGCATGTAGGCCCTTAGGTTCATAATATACAATCCCAGAACACAGGAAATTTGCATCCAGACCTTTAGACTAATTTTAAATCCACCATTTAGAGTTTTAATTGTTTTTCCACATATTATTGACATTTTCCACTTATTGCATTTCATATTTTGTATTTAATCATAGATTTCATTTAAAAATCATGTTGTACTGTGAAATGGTCTTTAGTTTCATATTTTGATCACATTTACACTTATGTGTGAATTTTGCACATTAGACCCTAAGTTTTCAAGAAATTACCAAGATGCAATTTTCACACATCTTAGTACCACATTGTCATTTGATCCATCATCTGCATATTAGAATATAAGTCATTGAATATACTTTAATCTAGATCTTCATCTTTTTTGTGAATTTTACATTTCGATCCCTGTACTTGTTCTTTATTGTGTTTACATCATTTTATTATTTTTAAGACCATGTCCTTTGCATGTTTTCTTGCCAATAACACTTTTTTGACATTTTGCATACATTTTGACATATCTCAGACCATGCATCATCCCCATGCATGCACTTATTACATCTGACCATTGAAATGACCAAATTGCCCCTATGCCTCCAATTCATGCACTTGCATGTTAATTCTTGCGTTAAGTCATGCATAATCTTTGTCCAAGTCATTCCTCAGCACCTTTTACACATTTAGGTACACATTCATGCATTTTACATAGTTGTTATCACATTTGCGTATCAGTCCATCCTTTTTAAGTAAGCCTGCATCTCATGTGTTTCTTTCCTGGATTTTTCGTCACTTTGTTTTCGGAGTCCCTCACCCGACATTTGATTCAATCTCCTTTACTCTTGCATTTCAGATTTTTTCGATTTGATTTGGATTTCATTGCCTAAAGACATACACTAACTGACCGAAAGGCCCACATTGGCCCACTTGCGGATTACTTCTCCTTTTTGATTTTCATGACTTTTTCTATGATTCCGATGACTTGAGTTGGCCCCACTTTTGATCTTATTGATATAAGTATGGTTTTCCTGAGCTTTCTTTCCAAAAACACTGTCATTTTATGCGATTTTCTTCACATGTCACTGTTTGCTTGTTTTATGTGGATTTCTTTGCAATTTTTCTGTGTGGGTTTCCGTGGTGTTTACCGCGATTCAAATGATTTGGGTCTACTTCATTTTTTATGCTCTTGATGTCAGTGTGGTTTTTTAGAGCCTTTTGTCCAAAAACACTGTCATTTTATGTGAATTTCTTCGCATGTCACAGTTTACCTATTTTGCATGGATTTCTTCGCAATTTTTCCGTTTGGATTTCCATGACGTTTTCTGCAATTCTGATGAGTTGAGTTGATTGAGTTTTTGATTCTCTTGAGACCTATATGATTTTTCGAGCCTTTCTCGTTATAAATCTCGTCGTTTCATGTGATTTTCTTTGTCGTGTCATCTTTGGTGATTTCATCATTTCATGTGGATTTCTTCGCAGTTTTTGCATACCCTCTTGTACATCCATATAGTCTTGACGCAGCATTCATATTAGCATGATTAGAGCACAACCTAGGTTTAACAAACATTCATTCGGTCTCTAGCAAGCGAATTAGGCTAGAAAGACCAAGTTTTTCGGACGTACTGTGGTACCTAACACATTCCCCGTGCGTAATAGGAATCCATACCCATCCTCTGGTTTGTGGACATCTGGCATTCATATTTGCATCTCATGCATCCATCCTTTATGTTTTGTTTGTGGTTTTCCTTGTCTTTCCCTTAAAAGACTAGATGGCGACTCCTTTTCTTTTTCGGTTTATCCTATCTTGCGCCTTCGCCATCTTGGCATGGCTGTGATCTCTTCCCTTTGGCGCGACTCCACGCCAAATCCCCAGGCAGGCATGGTCACACTGTGCTATCATAACCTCCCTCTCCCCTCATGTTAGTAAAGACAGCCTTGGGTCTCATCTTTCTTCCCATTGGCAAAATGATATTGATTGGGAAATCCATGATTTTGCGTTGGAAAATTTTTTACTTAAATTTATTAATTCTTATGTTAGGGATAAGTCCCTTTGAACCTACGAGGCTTTCTTGGTTTCATTGCCAGCATCCTTTGTCCGATGGTCAGTCCATTCAAGTGCAGTTCTTACACTTAGGGAAGAGGGTGTGTGGATCCAACTTGAGGGTATTCCTCATCATCTCTAGAGTGTCGACCTTTTCCAACATATAGTTAGGGACTTTACAGAACTACTAGAAGTTGACTTCAGTCTTGACAAAGCTAAATTTTAAGGCTTTGCTAGAATTCAAATTAGGCTCCTTGTTGGAATGAATATTCCTGATCTTAAGTATTTTGCTTTCGCTAAGAATGTTTATCCTATTCGCTATTGTAGAAGTTGGGATATATGCTCCTCATCTAACTCTTCCTAGGGCAAGTCCTCAGCCTCTATTCCCATAAGAAACTCTTCCCATCAGGGTATGCTGAAATCGGTTGGGAAACCCTTAAAAAATATTAAGAGTTGGAGGGGTAAAACCAACAAAATTCTCAGGTTTGGGGGTAACATCTGGACTTGTAAGGTGGATGGAGTCCAAGGTAAGCCCTCCTCTGTTGTTCCTTCTATTGCTTTTGAACTGAAGGGTAACCTGACTAAACAACCTCCATTGGGTGAGTTCTGGTCTAGTATCGGCCTCTAAGTACAGGAAGGGAGATCTTCTTTGCCCTTAACAAAACCTAGCACTAGAGATTCTTCTATTCATTGTACTGCTTGCACTACTCGTGCTTTTGACAATCGAGTTGAAGTGCCTAGCCAACCTCCTTTACCTCCCCTCACTCATGGGGATTGTTTTGACACACTGCTCTATGCGGCTACGTCCAATCATGTTGTCGTAGAAATTAAGGCTTAAAAGCTTAACAAGGCCAAGCTAAAAAAAGTGCTTGCTGTGATCGACAATATTGATGACAATGATTTTGGAGATATTTTCAGGGACTTCGCCCCAGTACAAGGCTCTCCTTAGACAACGATCACAGGTACTCTATTTAATTACAAGTTGCCAAGAAGTTTAATTCCTTGTAGTCATTCTAATTCAGTGGATTCTTCGGATGTTTCATTTATTTCTTCCCAATCCCCCTTGGCTTTGTGTTTAGATCCATCATCCATCATCTGAGGTGATGGATCTAAACAATAATATTTTTTCTTGGAATTCTTATTCCGATTTTAGGGATTTGTGTGCAAAGATTGGTATTTCTTTGGACTCAAATCTAAATGCCAAATCCTTTTTAGATCGGATTCATTGTCAGTATTGGTTGCCTCCAAAAAACTTAGATGGTATTTCTAGTTGTGTGGAGAGCATGGATGCTCTGATCTTCGAAATGGTAGTTCATTATGATTATTCTATCTTGGAATGTGAGGGGGTTGGGTAGTAATGGAAAGCATATGACAGTTAGAAATGTTGTTCATAGTATAAAATGTGATATTTTGATTCTTTCTAAAACCAAATTTGATTGTCTTTCCCCAACGATGTTTCATGCATTAGGCAATAGGAGACTTGATTGTTGGGAAGTGTTACCCTTCCAAGGAGCTTCTAGTGGTATTATCATGAGGTGGAATCCTAGCCTTCTTCACATAATTACATATATTTCTTCCAATTTTAGTCTTTCCATCTAGTTCAGGAATTTAAGTGAGTCTTTTGAATGGTGGCTTATAAGCATCTATGGACCTTGCACTTCTGATCTTAAGCCACATTTTCTGAATAAACTTGGAGGAATACAAGCCATTGTGGGTAGTTGTTGGATAATTGGTGGTGATTTCACCAGGTTTTCTCATGAACACTCTAATAACTCAATAGTTACTTTTATTATGTTTAAATTCAATGATTTTATAGCTTGTGCCAGTCTAATAGACTACTCTTCTAATAACTGTAAGTATACCTGGTCTAATTTCCAAGATAATCCCATTGTGATGAAATTAGACAGATTCCTTGTTTCTACTGAGTGGGAGGTACATTTTCCTAAATCTATTTGTTTAGCTAAGGCTCAGACTATTTTTGATTATGTACCAATTTGTTTAGATTCTCAGCCTCTTGGTTGGGGATCATTCCCAGTTTTACAAATCATGGACCCTATTAGATGGTTTTCATGAGTTTGCATTAAATTGTCTAAGATCCTTTTTTTCTACTTCTAGTTCAATCGATAGGCTTGCACAAAAGCTTAAAGCATTGAAGATTAATATTAAGAAGTGGATTCCCTCTGAAAGGGTGGAGAGGAACTCCAGACTATTAGAGATTGAATCTGTAATCTTGGATATTGATAGACATATACAATCCTGTCCTAATACCAAAAATCTATGGTCTAGAAGGCAAGCTCTTAAAAAGGAACACTACAATTTACTCTTAGAACTAGAAATCTACTAGAAACTAAGATCTAGAGTCCAATGACTAAAGGAGGGGGATCTTAACACAACTTGCTTCCATAAAGTGGTTAATAGGGAGATGGTAGAATCCCCCAAGAAAATTTACATTGAAATTGAGAATTACTTCTTCTTTCTTTTAAATAATCCTCATGGGCCTTCTAGGGACCTAAATTGGGACCTACTCTGTCCTTATACAATTTCAAATCCTAATCTTTAGGAGGAACTTTCACTGAAGGGGAAATTAAAGTTAGTACTTTTGATCGTATGGGGAAGAAATTCTCAGGACTTGATGGCTTCCCTGTTTGCTTCTTTCAATATTTTTGGGAGGAGATTAAGTCGGATTTGCTTGTTATATTCAATTACCTCCATGGGTCTATGGATACAAATATTCTAAAAGGCATCAATTAGACCTTTGTAACTTTTATCCCTAAGAAGGATAAGGCAGAATGCATCTCGAACTTTAGGTTGATTAGACTGCTGACTGTAGTTATAAAATCATTGCAAAGTGTCTTGCTAATAGGCTCTATCCTATTCTTAATTCCCTGATGGATAATAACCAGAGTGCCTTCCTACTAGGCAGAAGTATTTCTGGTTGTTTCTTGGTGGTCCAAGAAACAATTCATTTCCTACATCAATTTGGGAAGCCTGGTATTGTGCTTAAGCTAGACTTTGAAAAAGTTTTTGATAATGTTAATTGAGAATTTCTATTAAATGCTCTTAGAGGTCTAGGTTATGGGGATAAATGATTGTCTTGGATAAAAATGTGTATCACTACAGTTAAATACTTTGTATTAGTAAATGAATCTTCAAAAGGTTTTTTTGGTGCGTCTAATGATTTGCGGCAGGATGATCCGTTGTCACCTCTACTCTTTATTGTAACCACTTTTGAGTTAAATAGAATGTTAGCACTTGGACTCCAGAATAATCTTATATCTGGAATCAAATTCCCTAGAGTAGGACCAAATGTCCTAAATATCCAATATGCTTATGATAGTATCTTATTTTTGTCCCCCTCGAATGAGTATTTGATCAATGTTAAAAGACTACTGGGTTGTTTCCAAGCATGCTTTGGGTTCATAATTAATTTTCACAAATCATCCATTTCTAGTATTAGTATTTCTCAAGATAGAATTCAAAGATGCTGTGATATTCTAGGATATCAATTGGAATCTCTACCAATTAAATACTTAGGACTCCTTTTACACTACAGGAAAGACCCTTATAACGATTGAGATCCTGTGTTAGCAAAATTAACATCTAAACTAGCCTCTTAGAAGGCAAAGCTCCTGTCAATTGGAGGAAGACTAACTGTGATTACGCCAGCGAAATCACCTTACTCCTCGTGCGTTGAAGCACAAGAAGAATCCCAACAAGGTCACGGTGAAGATGGTAAGTCCAGGAAAGGATACTTGACTCGAAAATACCAAGAAGAACAAAAATGGATAAGGAAAATAGAGTCGCCAATTAATCTTTTAAACCAAAAAGACGAGGAAAATTGGATGCATCAAAATGTGGGAAAAAGGATGCAAATAGGTGCAGATGAATGTGAATGAATGTATGCATACTCTATGCCTAATAGATGCAATACATGGGTCATTACAGGTTAGAGAAAGGGTAATGACTCTTATTACGTATGGAGAAGATATTAGGCACCCTTATACGTCCGAGAAAGGGTAAGGACTCTTGTTACTTATGTGTCGCCAATGCAAATGTGTTCTTGCTTATGCCTAAGAATGTATGCTTGCTAAACCTAGGATGAATGTCACATTTCATGTCAATGTAAGTATGAATGAGATAGAAAATTCGGAAGAAAATCATGTAACGCAAGTAAAAATATGTAAGAATACAAAAGTCGATCACACAGAAATGAATGGAAAACAAATACCACAAGGTGGCAAATGTAGGCATTGGAATGCCAGTTAATATACACCCTTGGGCGATAGGAAATCATTCAAAAAATCAGAAATACACAAGATGAAACTCATGTAGAAGACGTGAAAACTATGAATGTCTGTGAAAATTGATAAAGGAAAATAAACCGCATTGGGGACAATGTGGACATTTACATATCGATTAATGTACGTCCTTGGGTGATGAGAAATCAAAAATCAAATCACACTATAAAAGAAAAGTAATGAAATATTGCGCGAAAAGCGAAACTGAATCAAGAAAAACAATGTAGGCATTAAGATGTCAATTAATATATAGGTGAGATGCAAGATGTCGAAAACAAAGAAGAAAATCATACAATTCAGGCAAAGACATGCAATGGTACAAGAAACAAAGGTTGACTTGCGAGAAAACCAGATTAGAAAGCCAGAAGTCCTTAGCTCAAGGTCTGATTTGCAAACTGTTTGTCACTTCGGCAATTCACGCCACCAAGGTATGCCAAGAATCTGCAAGGAGGAAGTGCGCTGCCTTGGTGCGCTATCACGGTACACTAGGCAGCTTATAGAATAGACCTGTGTGCTTCTCAATCATCCAAATAAAATTGTAATGATGTAGATGCCAAATTAATGGTATAGGAAGCAAGAGGAAGTTCGAGTGTATGTATGCATGTGCTTGGATGTTGATGTGAATGCATGGAGGTCTCCCCCGACCTACCTCGCCGTCAGTTCGGCTCTACCGGCGAGCTTTACTGCAAAGAGTAGTGAAAGGCTCCGACGTAGTGATCTGAGATTTCTAGAAGATCGAGGAAGCGAGGAGGAATGTGTGAAAGCTAAATGGATGCAGACGTATGCAGTGTATGCTCTTTCCTATCCTAATGTGTTTTTCAGCCTATCACGAGCTCGACCGGCCACATGGGTGACGTGGAGCATCAATTGATCGATTCAGGAAGGCTTGGAGGTGTGCAGAGGAGATGATGACGCTCCGAGATGGTTCTTGTACGAGTTTAGTGGCCGTCGATTGTCTCTGAGCCGTCCTGACCCATCGCCAGCGATGAATGCATGCATGAACAATTGGTGATGAAATCAACAAGGATGAACAAGAATCATGCAGTGAATACACCGATAAAGCTTCATGGAGGCAAGAGGATTGACGAGCACGCATGGAAGGCAAGAAAACTTACCTGTGTTGGCACTTGTGTTCCACCAGTTGTCAGCGGCTCGCTCCAAGTCGACGACACTTTGCAGCAACTTGAGGCGATCGGAGGAGGTCGAATGGTGTTTGGAGTGTTTCAGAGGTAGTTGAACTGCAATGTTGAGGTAGTTGTTGAGCTAAGAAAGGATCGAGGCGCCTCGTGCATGTCGGCTGGACTCGTGGAGGCTTGGATGTGATTCGGTCGGCCAAACTGGACGGTGAACAGTCGAACTGTAGCTGGATTCTGTCTCCATGGTTGATGACGACGAAGCTAGCCAGAGGGTGACGGACGGAGGTTGTTTGAAGAGTTGCAGTGACCGTGGGGTGTGTAGGGAGGTCGAAGTGGAGAATTCAACAGCGTAAGTGGTCGGAATGCGTAGAGGACGGTCGGAAGTGGATAGGAAGCGGTAAAAGTTGGCTGGGAGGTAGATCTCAGGTGGAGTTTCCAATGGTCTTCTCCAGTTATGGATCCCTGGCCCTCGTCAGTGACAAGGAGGAGGGTTTAAATAGGAGTAGAAAGTTTACAATAGTCATTGATTCATAATAGAAATGGTTTAAATGGCTGAGATGAAATCAAGTGTATTTGATTGTCAATTTGAAGTTTGGACGGGGGTATGATGGCCCATGAAGTTCAAGGAGCATGCCCAGCCTTGGCCAATAACGTGGAAGAATCAAGTGATTAATTGAGGTGAAAAGACCTTAGCACCCTTCTACCAATTTATACTAAAACAAGGCATTTCATAGACAAGTTGCGCCACCAAGATTCGCCACTAATGTGCGCTATCTTGGTGCGCTAGCTTTGTGTGGCTGATCCAAGTCAGAGTCTTCTGGTTGCACTCTTAGCTTGCTTCTTGAGTGTTGGACAATTATACGGGATTGGACTTGGAGGTCCAGATGGGTTTAAGGTCTTGGAGTATGGAAAAGACTGGATTTAAGGTTGTGGGTCGATTTTGGGCTGTGAAACGGGCTCTGGAGTGGGAAATCCCTCATTGCCGCTGGTGTGCTCCTTTGGAGATATCCGTCGACAAGTGGTTGCTAAAGTGGGGTATCTACACTAACATTGGTGAACTCGGTGCTATCTTTTATCCCTGTAGACACCCCGATTTTGAGGTAACTCATTGATAAGACTCCAGATGTTGCTTTGGATGTGACTAACCCTTGAACCAACCTTAAACCCATAGCAAGCCCGCAGCCCAATTAGAAAACCAGACCAGTAGGGGAGAGCACTTAGCTAGCACACTTACCTAGCACACCTCCCTAGCACACCTAGCCAGCACACTTATCTAGCACACCTAGTAGGCGCACATACCTGACGCACATCCCAGGCGCCCAGCCATTTCGCAGGCTGCGGGCTGCTGGCTTTCCACCTCCCATGGCTGTTACCTCTAGCAACGAATATGCCATGGAATCTTCCAGGCTTTTCGTCTACGAGACTCCCTGCATTTCCATGAGTTACCTAGGAGAAAATCCTATATAAGGACACCCATAGGCAACCATGAGGAGGGGTTAGAAACCTTGAGTTCAGCAATCCTGTTCTGAGCAAGCATCCTGAGTGAGCTATACCCTCTTTCCAGCAGCATATATTCTTTTTCTGAAGCACTCCCTTGCATCCCAAAGCATCATTGGTCCTTCCAGAGCAACAAGGATCTCTCTATCTTTGCTATTTCAAGAAGGAACACCTTGAGAGGTAGGTTTTCTACTTCTTCTTTCTCCTTTAAATCTCACTTTAGAAACATGATAAAGCATGCTCGAAATCTTACATATGGTTTGATTTATCCGTGTTTTTATGAGGTTTGATGATAAATATGTTTACTCTCCTTGCAAGATGATTTCCATGCAAGTCTATATCTTTGTTTGCGAGCATGTCCACTTTTATTTCTAGCATAAAACCTACATGAGTTGTCTTCTCTTTACAGTTTCCTTGCACATAGATCTATGCCATGCACTTACATGTTCTTTGCACATAGAGATATGCTTGATCATCACTTACATGTGTTCTGATTGGATTTACCCATAT